>JASANE010024272.1:0-22443 GCA_030248225.1 Trileptium ribeirensis
GTATTGCTACACGTTCAAATTCATAGGAAATGTAGGGAATTAAGCAAATAATTCGTTCAACTCATCATTAAATTTCGGACCTAGAACTTTTCATCCAACTATTACGAGAACAAATGTGCCTTCCATTACCAAAATTAACTCTAAATCTCTCATAAACAAACAAGAATTACTAAATTTTTTTTGTGTTGTCTGTCTCAGTCACAATGATATTTAGTTAGTCTGAATTTATATTTCGGGCGCAGTTGAATTCTCGTATTTTTAAAAAAAACAACGGATGTTCTCAATAACTTTAAGAAAAAAGTTATACATAGAGCGTGCGAATGGCGAATTTTACGCTTTTGCGGAAACGAGTGCAGCGAAAAATAACAGACATCGCTACAAACGTTTTAAGTGTTATAAACCAACCAAGCGACAAAATTAAGACACTTTTATGGCAGACCAGGCTGTTAGCCGCAAAGCTACATCACTACGGTTTACCATAAACATGTACATTCTATGAAAAATAACTTTGACTATGCTTTCTAAGTAAACAACGCTGTAATGGAACGGCTGTCGCGAAAGATCACAGTATATATTCCGCTGCGCGTATTATCTCTACAGTGGCTCATCGGTTCATGCATATCCTGATTCAGTCTTCATATTTCGGATGCACACTACGATGGAAGACGATTGTTAGTTAGACGATGATTTAGCTACGGAGGTTCAACAATAAATCAGTTACATTTAAAATATCTGAGGTTTACATGCACACAAGAATGCGACACATGCTGTACTTATTTGACCATGATGGCGCTAGAAGAATTACTTTAATTAATATATGGCTAAACATAGTTATCGAACGTAAACAATGAAGAAGGGATTATCAAACAGACATGTTCACTAGCTGAATTATTTGGAGTTTCGTTTTGTGCGTTTTTTGTCGGAATGCCTAAATGCCAAAATCATAAAATGATCTATAGGCATGGTGTAGCCTGTTTCAATGAGCTATTGGCCATCAAGTTCAGCTCAGACCTTGACAGAATTTTAGAAGTGGTATGGGATAATACACTGGCGTTTATCTCAAAACACATTTATCTTAATTGTCACTGCCGTAGCCAGTGGGCCAAGTAGATTTCGCTGAAATATTACTATGGAGGGCAGCGTTCCAGAGACGGTGCGCAACAAAATGGTACACAAACACTGAGTAAACTTGCTATGTGGCATTTCTAGAGGCTCTTAGCTCAACCCCGCTTTGTTACATAACTGCTTTCATATTAACGCGCCGTCAGGTTTAAATGATATGTTTGCACTGAAATATTACTATGGAGGGCAGCGTCACAGAGATGGTGCGCAACAAAATGGTACACCAACGCTGAATAAACTTGCTATGTGGCATTTCTAGAGGCTCTTAGCTCAACTCGCTTTGTTACATAACTGCTTTCATATTAACGCGCTGTCAGGTTTAAATGATATGTTTGCACTGAAATATTACTATGGAGGGCAGCGTCCCAGAGATGGTGCGCAACAAAATGGTACACCAGCGCTGAGTAAACTTGCTATGTGGCATTTCTAGAGGCTCTTAGCTCAACTCGCTTTGTTACATAACTGCTTTCATATTAACGCGCTGTCAGGTTTAAATGATATGTTTGCACTGAAATATTACTATGGAGGGCAGCGTCCCAGAGATGGTGCGCAACAAAATGGTACACCAACGCTGAGTAAACTTGCTATGTGGCATTTCTAGAAGCTCTTAGCTCAACCCGCTTTGTTACATAACTGCTTTCATATTAATGCGCTGTCAGGTTTAAATGATATATTTGCACTGAAATATTGCTATGGAGGGCAGCGTCCCAGAGATGGTGCGCAACAAAATGGTACACCAACGCTGAGTAAACTTGCTATGTGGCATTTCTAGAGGCTCTTAGCTCAACCCCGCTTTGTTACATAACTGCTTTCATATTAACGCGCTGTCAGGTTTAAATGATATGTTTGCACTGAAATATTACTATGGTGGGCAGCATCACAGAGATGGTGCGCAACAAAATGGTACACCAACGCTGAATAAACTTGCTATGTGGCATTTCTAGAGGCTCTTAGCTCAACTCGCTTTGTTACATAACTGCTTTCATATTAACGCGCTGTCAGGTTTAAATGATATGTTTGCACTGAAATATTACTATGGAGGGCAGCGTCCCAGAGATGGTGCGCAACAAAATGGTACACCAACGCTGAGTAAACTTGCTATGTGGCATTTCTAGAAGCTCTTAGCTCAACCCGCTTTGTTACATAACTGCTTTCATATTAATGCGCTGTCAGGTTTAAATGATATATTTGCACTGAAATATTACTATGGAGGGCAGCGTCCCAGAGATGGTGCGCAACAAAATGGTACACCAACGCTGAGTAAACTTGCTATGTGGCATTTCTAGAGACTCTTAGCTCAACCCCGCTTTGTTACATAACTGCTTTCATATTAACGCGCTGTCAGGCTTAAAAAATATCTTTCCTGGTTTACAAATTTTAAAATCCGGCCATCATTGTCACGCCGGTGATTCAAAAACCGTGACTGTGGTCTTTAGAGGTGCCAAACACAAAATGTGAGAAAAATAATCTTAAAATTATGCGGCTATATTGATATAAAATTAAACGTTAGTAAACAAAAGAGTTGAAACAACTAAAATAAGCTATCTTTTCATCTAAGACAATACTGAAATCGTGGGCAGTTATAATCTGGTTGCATAAGAGGTTCCTAAAAAACTTTAGTCAATATTTTTGCAATGGACCAACCAATAGAGAAATAGAGAACTAAGGTATGCTATACTGTAGTAAACAAATAAACCACGACCGGATGGCTGACGCTCCAAAACGGTTAGCTGGAAATTGTTAACGGCTGACCGTTAGCTGACGGCAGGAATAAACTTCAGCCAACGGTTTTCACAGGCATTGCAAAATACTACTTGGAACTATATAATCATTGCGCTGCTATGCAATAAATTTAAGTTTAATTTAATTTAATTTAATTTAATTTAAAAATAATTTAATACTACAGAAGTTTCTATGTTACGGAAACTTAAAATGGCAAGATATACTGCTGGCAATTGGTCGAAATTCATTCAAATTTGTAAAAAAACACTATTCAGTATTGAATTGCATTCTTACTTGTCAACGCTGTGTTGTATCTTTCTATAGTTCGGGTTTCTGTTTTGGTATCAAGAGTTTGTCATTTTTGTACGTATTAGCTGTTTCAAACAGCTAGGCACATAAAACATAAATTACGTGTTTGAAAATTCTTATGATGCTCAAAAAAGTGAGAAAACACACATCTTCAGGAGTTCCACAACTGGACTCCCCTCACTAAAAACCCAATTAAATATTTATATGTAATAATAAATATATAAATATATGTACATATATATACAGGCCATTGAAATGTTTAATTAAATGTTACCATATCTTGTCAGTTATTGCTCCAGGCGAAAAAGTAGCCTCCGCCGTGATCGACTACCATTGATATCCTATAGAGCAGTTTACAGCCATTTCCTAAGGGCGTAGAAAATATATCTCTACCTTTATAGTCTTGTCAAACTGTTCTAAATGAGCTCTGTCTGTGAGAATGCTTTTAAATATTTTAGTTAAGTATTGCACCTGAAAACACAACATTTACAGCGTCGCATCTGACAAGGTTATGAAAAACATATATATTTATAAATTTAGGACTACTGAAATAGTGCTATCGTCATTATATAAAATATACCTATATTATATGTGTTTCGGATCTTGCTAGTAAAGCATAAAGGGATGTATAAGCAAAATATTTGCCGTTCTAAGGTCCAAATAAATGTTAATTCGGAAAAATTCATTCCTGCAATTCAACCCTTGGTCTCAAAGGTATACTTGCCGTTCTAAGGTCCAAATAAATGTTAATTTGGAAAAATTCATTCCTGCAATTCAACCATTGGTCTCAAAGGTATACTTGCCGTTCTAAGGTCCAAATAAATGTTAATTCGGAAAAATTCATTCCTGCAATTCAACCCTTGGTCTCAAAGGTATACTTGCCTTTCTAAGGTCCAAATAAATGTTAATTCGGAAAAAATTCATTCCTGCAATTCAACCATTGGTCTCAAAGGTATACTTGCCGTTCTAAGGTCCAAATAAATGTTAATTCGGAAAAATTCATTCCTGCAATTCAACACTTGGTCTCAAAGGAATACTTGCCGTTCTAAGGTCCAAATAAATGTTAATTCGGAAAAACTCATTTCTGCAATTCAAACCGTGGTCTCAAAGGTATACTTGCCGTTCTAAGGTCCAAATAAATGTTAATTCGGAAAAATTCATTCCTGCAATTCAACCCTTGGTCTCAAAGGTATACTTGCCTTTCTAAGGTCCAAATAAATGTTAATTCGGAAAAAATTCATTCCTGCAATTCAACCATTGGTCTCAAAGGTATACTTGCCGTTCTAAGGTCCAAATAAATGTTAATTCGGAAAAATTCATTCCTGCAATTCAACCCTTGGTCTCAAAGGTATACTTGCCGTTCTAAGGTCCAAATAAATGTTAATTTGGAAAAATTCATTCCTGCAATTCAACCATTGGTCTCAAAGGTATACTTGCCGTTCTAAGGTCCAAATAAATGTTAATTCGGAAAAATTCATTCCTGCAATTCAACCCTTGGTCTCAAAGGTATACTTGCCTTTCTAAGGTCCAAATAAATGTTAATTCGGAAAAAATTCATTCCTGCAATTCAACCATTGGTCTCAAAGGTATACTTGCCGTTCTAAGGTCCAAATAAATGTTAATTCGGAAAAATTCATTCCTGCAATTCAACACTTGGTCTCAAAGGAATACTTGCCGTTCTAAGGTCCAAATAAATGTTAATTCGGAAAAATTCATTCCTGCAATTCAACCCTTGGTCTCAAAGGTATACTTGCCGTTCTAAGGTCCAAATAAATGTTAATTTGGAAAAATTCATTCCTGCAATTCAACCATTGGTCTCAAAGGTATACTTGCCGTTCTAAGGTCCAAATAAATGTTAATTCGGAAAAATTCATTCCTGCAATTCAACCCTTGGTCTCAAAGGTATACTTGCCTTTCTAAGGTCCAAATAAATGTTAATTCGGAAAAATTCATTCCTGCAATTCAACCCTTGGTCTCAAAGATACATTTATCCAATTTTTGCCTTAAGTTGTAAGAAAGCATACGCGTAATATGGGACCGGTTGAAAGATTGAGAAAGATGCCACGTTAAGTAGAATATACATACCGTTAACATAAAATTTAACTGGTCACTCGTTTAACCATGAGTGTATAACGTTACACATTTGTAACAACGTATGATGCGAAGCGTTGTGTTAGCCCAGTTTGCCGTGCAGTGTACGAGTGTGTTATTATTCCGCTGCGTTGAAATGTTTCCTGGGGAACATTCTGAAGGAACAATAATTCCTGCCTGAAAGAATCCTAACTGATTGATTGAAAACCGCAACTTGGGTTTTTCGACTAAAGTTAGAATACATATAGGTATGATTTAGCTTGTTTAATTTAATAACGTATTGTGGGCAAAAAATGACTCATATTTAATACATTGGGCGACCAAGGTAAGGCCTCTTAGAACCAATGGCACAGGCAATGCGGGAGCACGTGGACCCCCTCATGGCGCAGCATCCGGGTCCCTCTGAAAAATAAAAGAAAAGATAAGAGCACATGATTCGATTAAGCTGTACCCCCTAAAACATTCTGTACCCCTCCGTGCAAAAGCTTTTGACTACTCCAGTGCTTGGAGCTACGAGTATAAACATTGTATAATTCAGTGTAAATACGTTAAGGAGAGGCAACTTTGACAAATAATTACTCGAAGTATGGGTGTTTCATTTCATAACCCAAGCGGAATACAGTTTCAACTGAAAAATTAAATAATATTAGTGGGCTTTCATCGCCCTAAAAATGAGTCGGTGAATTGAAAATGAAAAAATGAAAAAAACTAAATTGAAAACAGCAATTTATTAACGCTCACTTATTTTCAAATTATCAATTACTGTGTCATACGACTAGCAACTTAAAAATAGCTCATCATTTTTTGCAACAGCCACAAATCTTTCAATTTGTAGATCCACAAAATTTCTTTACCTTAAAATGGATGATTCATAAATTGAATGCACGAAACTTGGAATAATTATCTACTTTCTGTCCTAAGATACCTCAAGAGCTTCTGTAACCACTCTGTCGTTCTCAATCGTTGGGCAACGCTACATAACTTTAAATTTTACAGGATCATCCAGAAAGAACTAAGATACTAAATTGCTCGGACAAAAGTCACAAAAATTTTAATTGTCCATACTTCGCTAAATTTTGTACATTTCGACTAGGATCCGCTATATCTCACATGGACGATATAAAGGCTTACCCATGTGAAAATTGATGTTGTTAACCAAATGATCTCAGCGGAATGTTAACGATGGCGGATATGCAATGCATTGCCATTACCATATATAGTCAACGATTGGGTCTATTTGAGCCAATGCCATGTTGTAATTAACGCTTTTGCGAGTTTCGCCTCGACATTTATTTCCCACAATACTGTCTATTATTTCTTCAACAATTTTAACATATAAAAACAGTCTTCATCGTCCTAAAACAGAACGGTTCTTAATACCACGTTTCTAAACAGTATTCCGTTGAATTGCAATTTGGCGTACGGCAAATCCGTAAGTTCAGAATGAGCGTATAAAATTTGTCTTCAATAATATAATTTACTGTGTCTTGATTGCATCTGGAGGATTACTGGGTGCTTAGGATATAGAAACACCAAAAATTTTCAAGTTACAAAGCCACCAAATTTTTTAGTCAATGAGTTCTATGAAGCACCCAGAATGCATTGGCGAAATTTTTATTCCCTTACGGTTTTAAAGTACATGAGTAATTAAGCTACTTCAAACAATAACGCGTTGCTTCCTGTTTCCACGCATTATGCTGTGGAGTTGCTTCATATTCCTGCAACTAAATGTATTAACTATGGTGACCTTTGTAATATGTGACCAAAAGAATGAACACTGAAAATATACACATTTTTATGTACTTAAGATTACCTAGCACACATTTAAGAGCCTCGTGAACTAGCCACTACGCTATTTACGAACTGTTGCTACTTTTTAAGGAATCTCGCAAAGCGAACGAATTGCAAACGCAGGCAGCACTACAAACTCGGTTAGCACATGTTGTCGCAATGTACGCTGTCACTCATGTGTCTCTTTAAGCACTAAGGGCTTAGTCGAGACGGAAGAGTTTTAAAATTTATTTATTTACGTATTAAAATTCATCTAACTTGTATCAATTAAACAATTCATCTAACTTGTATCAATAGCAACAACAACAACAACAATTGTTTTGTCAAATGTAAGGTAATATACACACATTTTAGCTTATTAGGATGTGCACAACACAAGACCAAACCGCTTAAAAGCCGTAAGAATTGTGGGAACCGAAAACTGGAATGCATTATCATGCAGCCAATAAGTTTCATGTTTGATGTTCGTTATCATAACTTACACTGTATTAAGCATTGCACCAAAACACATTGCCAACTTCCGTTGGGCCCTTAATGCGCTAAATTCGAGAAAAATATGCAATTATTGTAGCAAATCCACAGCTTTTTAAAACAGAAGCATAACCCATTTTGCTATTTTGCAGCAAAGATGTAGTCGCTTAGTTGTGGCTTTTACTACTTCTGGGCATGTCCAAGTTGAAATTTCGACGCCGACAGTGCAAACGAATTCCTGCTCGTTACTGCATTATAATCTTGTGGCGACTAGTATTTTACCAGTTTATTACATATCTAGTCAAAATGATTCTGCTTATTGTTTTGCTTGTTGTTTTTCATGTCTGTTTCACTTTTTCCATTGTTAAACTCCAACAATTTTAACGGTAGTTGGGAATTCTCCGGACCTAGGTGCTTAGTATATAATATGGGCTACCATTTATTGCAATACATGCGCAACCATACGTATAACGTGAGACGTATAATGCAAACGACAGTTTGCAATTAGAAATATAAAACGTACAAAATAGCATATATACTCGAAAACCTTCATTGACCGTTAGCTATTCAACTGGATTGTTACATGCATTACATGGATCACACACAAAACAGTGCGAAAAAAACCCTGATATAATAACAAAAGCTAAACAGTTACAAGCTGTCAATATATTCAATTGAATAGTCTATTTATCTTTCATTTCACTTTAATAGATAGACAATACAACTAATAGCCATTGAAAACCCTAAAATTTAGTCCACCCTAAACCCATGGAAAATTACTACGACGAAATAAATATTTGTGCTGGTCCCTAGATAGCCAAACCATGGCATTCAGCCTGCCACAAACCAATATATACAATTCTTGATGACGTGTACGCAATGCGTAACGAAACAACTGAAGACAGACTAGGTTCTGGAAATCGAGTTCATTCACGGTAAACCACTGAAAACACATGAAAAGGCATGAGATGTGCATATTGGAATCGAGAAAACCAAATCATCGTATTCCGTCTACTGAAAAACCTCTATATAAGCTATTTTTGACACCATGTACCAAACTACTAAAGACCGTCTATTTTCTGAAATCGGGCTCATTGGCCCGCAACCCAATGAAAACGTGTGAAAAGGCATAATATACTTGTGCTGGTCTTTCGATGAACAAACCGTCGTCTTCAACATACCGGTAACCCTACACGGACAATTCTTGATGACCGGTACGGGATACCAAACAAATGAAGAGATACCATATTGTGGAAATAGCGTTCATTAACTCTAAACCAATACAAAATACATGGAAAGGCTTAAAATGTGCACACTGGAATCTAGATAACCAAATTATTATATTCAGTCGTCAAAAATACCAATATAAACAATTCTTGATGTCGTGTACGCAATACATAATCAAAAAGTGAAAACTCACCACATTTTGCAGATTGGGTTAGTCAACCTTAAAAACCCTGAAATGAATCCCTATGACAAGGTATAATATAGTGAAATCGGGCTCTATGTAGCAAAATCATAGTATCGAGCGTGCATGGTAACCATCAGACGCTTGTTATGCGTTAAAAACACTCAACAACATCCAGAAAATTAATTTAAAAATCCCTATTTCTGATTACATCCATTTCCAGTCTCCTTTTAAGCAGCATTATATTTTTTCAAGATTAAATTAGACGAAATGAAGACAGTAAGCTTGATCTGTCAAATTGAAGCATTTTTAAATATACACCCACCGTTCTCTGGGCTATTATTAAACCCTCAGAATTTAGTTTAGATAAAAAGAATCCTAACCAACTACCTTAGCAAAACGTATTTTATGATTTCGCTTTTGTACCTTTCTGCTAAGCCGCGATTATATTCGTTGATTATCCCTTCACCTAAATGTTGTCTAAATGTAGCGAATGAGCGAATTTCGTATTTCTAAGATTCTTAGAACCAGCGGAAGGCACAATAAGGCTACAAATTATACTTGAAATAGTAAACAGTTTATCCCCTATTGCAGATACTGAAGTAAAATAATAGTATTCAATATCCAAGCATACGTGCAAACGTCGTACCTGAATGCATACACTACACAAGTGATTCATTTATTACAGCAAACGCATGTATAAAATAAAATTGAAATTGTTATAAAATATATATAAAAAATATATGTATAAAATATAATATATAAAATTGTTTTCTTATTTTGTGGATGTGAAATAATCGTGTGAATTACTTGTTTGATTAAGGAATACTAGCAAGAATTTGTGAAATGTGATTCGCGGTCAGATTGATACCGGTGTTACATGATTGTGAGCGGGAGTATATAAACAAGCTTCTGAGTTATTAAAAAAGGCTGTTGCTCGAGATCCTTAAATATCCTATCAAAATCAAATAATAACAACGCATGCGAAAACGTACACTATATGGCAAACTTAACTCAGACCTTCATAATAATATACACTGTTGCTACCGGGAAATATAGCGTATTGAAGATACTTGCTGATACAGTGGTTCCGACGCATACCCATTGAAGCCTCGAAAACTCCACCCTACCCCACCTCAAGAGGCTCCTGGCCGCCCCCCCCCCCTCTCCTCCGAGCCGAACGTGCTCGGACCATTTTAGAAGTTTTATCGAAAATTTACATAAATAGGGTCAAAATTGGCAGAAATTGAGTTAACATTGAGTTCTCAGGGAAAGATGTCGACTTTTTTGCCTTCGAAATGACCTTTCTCCCAACGACCCCGGCTACCCTATGAGATCTCGGTGTGTCAGCATGTAAAGTAATATTACGATTAGAAAAAAATTGCCTTAATATAATTGAAAAATGAACGCGTGGTTGTTTTGGTTTAGGCAGCAGCTGTAGGAAAATTTATTCAGTATTACCAGTGCCCGTAGTGTTTTGCTAAAATTAAGCCACTCTAATGTCCAAATGATCTAGTTATATTCATTGACCGCGGTATATAGAATATCGGATGTATTCGGTCCGAAATATTGAATTCTTAAGGATTTTCGGGGCTCAAACTTGCTGTTTTTTCGATTTTAGGTAAATATATTTAATAGCGCTTATTCTGTCCAAGTGGTCACACTGTCACTTTAGAGCCCAAATTAACTTCTTATATTCTTTGAGGTAAGTACATAGCATATCTAAGCACAATGGTAATGTCAAAATATCATAGCATACCATTGTCAAAAACTATCTGTCAATATTCAAAATATATCAATAATCTATTTACTGCCGAAACAGTGAGAGGGTCATCTTAGATGGAATTTTTGAGTTTCATCGTAATTCGAAATGTATGCTGGATCCAAAATCGGAATCAACAAAGCAAAATAGAGATGCTTTAGTGGAAGAACCTGGCCATAGTTTCGTCAACACGGCAATACTTTTAGTTTGCCCCACAACACTTATATTATATTTTGAGACATATATAAATACTTACATTTCAAAGCAAACTTAAAATGAAAATAATAAAAACATTTTTAAACGTGTACACTTTAAAAATTATATTTCAGGCTCATAAGAAGGGTTTTTGTCCCATACATCAAGACAAAGGCAAGACAAATATATTACATCTGTCCAGATTCTGCACTATTACGGTCTCAAGACGCGTCGAATGATACATTTTTGGTGCGCTGAAGTGACGAAATATTGTTAAAAATTAAGGCTGTATGAAAAACAGAAAGTTTGAAGTACGATGAACTATTTTCAAAATGAGGGGTTTTGAATTGACTAATTAATCGTAAATCCGATTAAATGACGTACTGTTGGACATTCTGGAAGAGGAAAAATCTATATCAACTAACATCAGTCATCTAAAACTACATTCCGGAAAACAATAGTCCAAAACCTCCTCAAAAAATCATTGATGTCACGTCACGGTATGTAGTGTCTTCTCGGGAAGCTCGTCGAACTATGATATCGTGGCTTTTCTCCGAGAATCTACAGAAGAACGACAAAATACTTTTATAAAACTGGCAACATCAGATGACGAGAATTCGCAGAAGAATTGGGGCCGTGCAGGAAAGCGCAACTTGGAATGAAAACAGTGTCTTAGCCGAGGGGCTGACATGGTGGAATTAGAACGTCCGCCCCTTGTAGGACTTGAAATGACATTTATTCTGCTTATTTAAAAAGGCACAGTGCCTGACAGGTCACCAAGTCTAGGAAGAGCCGAAGCTAAATTTTTCAGAGAATTATTTCTATAAAATTTTGGCTGCGAGGACCGATTTCCCGCTGCCAACAACTATATTAACGGATCATTCTAACCAGTAATAAATAAGTTATGGCGATATAGTGGTATGTGCCCTTCCCTGAACACCGTCCGATCGCTATTCTTTGGGTGGGCAGGGTGATTCGCAGCGGATTCTTCAACAGAAGGACCCGGTTAAGCCAACAATGCTAGCCACCGCATGTGTTTGATAGATCGGTAAAATTGTTCCTCCCCTTAGTACATTCCTGGCTACTCGCATGAATGGAAACGAAATCACTTTATACGTACATGCTCTTAGGGGAGAGGTCGAACCCTCACCCCTCTCGGGGTGATGCCGGTACCCCTCGGAGGTATCACGCTCCACCGAAGACTCTGCATACCCCCATACTTCACTCGACACCACACCCACGCTTACTCCCAGACCACCTTCGGCGTGCGAGAAATTTTAGAAAAATTGGCAAAAATCAAGGAAGAATAGACAGAAATTGTGGTAAACAGATACAAATCGGGGAAAATATTATTTTGGAAATTTTTGGAATCCCCGGCTGGCGACCTCTGTCCCCACCCGTAGGCGTAGATCCCGAGGTGATGGGGTGGGTATGCGTCGCTCCAAACATCTGGCAACATGGGACGAAAACACCTCGGTATACTTATCATATAGCCAAAATATCAACTTAAATATTCTACAAACATCTCTCATTTATCCCCCGATTTTCTCGTACCGTACCCCAAAACTTCCGAAAAAATCTGCGCCACTGCCCCCGCCGACCGGCTGATCCCCCTTCTCTCCCCCTCCCCTCCCGGAGCACCCGCTATCCTCCTGGGTCTTTGCACCTTGAGCATCTATGACTTTATGCTATCAAAAACTGTTCATGAAAACGTTCAAACATGCTAGCACGCACGCCTTTTTACAGCAAACATCGTGTGTTGTAAACTATTCAAAAAATGCATTATTATAGGTAAAGCACTACGACCTATGACTGACTGGTGCCATCCATCCCTGTGACTTTGTCAAACCGATAAAAAAATTTTTTGTCAATCTATTCTCCTACGCAAACCAAAAATATACAATGCATTGCTGAAACAAAAAGAATATTTGTAGTTCATGATCTAATAAAAAAACGAGCATCGTTCAAAAATGTACGTCCATACATACCCCAATTGCACTTTTAATTATATATACATGTATATGTTTTATTTTTACTGTACATTCAGGATCGAGTCAAATTCCATGATGCGTGGTGATAACACGAACAGTTTACATACATTTATATGACATAATTTTTAGAAGTCAAACAACTGAATGATATTAAACATACACAGGTCTTGTTTGTAGAATTCAAATTTCTGAAATAAGCTATTTAAATTATAACTACAATTTTATTATGCTTAGTAGGCTGTAAAAATTATTTTTACTTTTTTGTACAGTGTATGATGTTTTGAAACAATCGAAATGTCAAATTTAGCGAAATCTATAATATTTACATATCAGGTTTTGCTAAAACAACAAACTCCTATTCAAGAATTAGTATTATGATAACAGTCGTGGGTGTCGCAAAGCTCTTCAAAAGTGGAGAGGCCGATCATTTAGATCCATTTTATTCTATACCTGTCAATTTTCATGCCCATCAGTGAAAACTAGCGGCGGCGCCTCCTCAATTTCCCCCTCTAGCGACGCCCCTGTTAAGAAATGTTATTGTCATTTGTCGCCAAGAACACTATTTCCTGTTTTTCGGTTAATACCGATAAACATATACCTCACATTTAGCAAGTATGGATATATACTCGCGCCATTACCAGACTAGCGTACAACTTTAGACACGAGATTGTAGGCTCAAACATTACAGTATTTTCCCTAATTTTTCACTTTCAGCATCTAACAAAATCGATCCGCTTATGTAGCGTAGTATTTTCAATTTACCTTGGAACCAATTCATACCGCGCAATAAAATATAGAATACTTTTTTCCAAGCTTTAAAATGCTTATATTATAGAAATTTTGTTTTTTTAATTCGATTCCGACATCAAACAGTATATATGTCTATCTTGTTTAAATCGATTTGTACCTATATATCATACAAACGCAAGTGCAAATTTTAAAGCCTATATATCGGTATTAAATCCTGTTGCTTATATACTTTATTCAAACACATTATCTAGAACACACCTACCTATACTCATGTTACGATAATCTATGCTTGTTTGAAGAAACACTCAAAGTATTGGACGATAAATATATGTTTTAAGCAAGCAGTAGATGTGTTTTGCAAGCTGGATCATCGATGAAATAGTTTATGTGCGGGACGATGACGCGGTATATTTTCCAGATTTCTCAAACATTGCTTCTTTATTATCGTAAGATATGTATTATCTAGTACACACCTACCTATACTCATGTTACGATAATCTATTTTTGTTTGAAGAAACACTCAAAGTATTGGACGATAAATAAATGTTTTAAGCAAGCAGTAGACGTGATTTGCAAGCTGGATCATCGATGAAATAGTTTATGTGTGGGACGATGATACGGTATATTTCCCAGATTTCTCAAACATTGCTTCTTTATTATCGTAAGATATGTATTACCAAAAGTGCTATAGCGAAGAATATGACACTTCCCAGCACTCTAATGTTATCCCGTGTTTGATGCTGCGGGCGTTTTCGGCCTGACCCCTGGGTTTATAAGTCTACCTAAGCGTTTTCGGCCTACCTCTGGTCGGTTTATAAGCAGCTGCGTATAAACCGACCCCCCCAGAAATTGGGAGGTCAGACTGATAACGCCCGTATCGCCAAACACGGGCTAACATGTGAGTGCAATGAAGTGTCATACTCTTCCCTAATGCACTCTTGGCATTACTAATACAACCTGTGATACTATTATTAATAATAATACATCCTTTAATGATACAACCAAAATTATTGGGCGATTAGCAATTATTTTAAGAAAAAACTGTAGCTGCCTTTTGTAAGCTGGATAAAAATTGGTGTGGTGCGACCGACAATGAGCACGGTGATAACCGGATTTGTGACTTTTCTCGAATACGGCGTGATAGTTGTCGCAAGAGATGTATTAACGATACCACCTAATCATCTAGGCTTGCGTGCCTAATAACGTCACATATTTTACTATCCAAACTAAAATGTGGGATGTATTCTAACACCCTGATGACAATGCAGCTGGAGCCCAAAATTGTGGTTGTGCTAAAATTTATGCTCGACGGTCATTCTGTATTTACAGTGTCTTTAAATTTGCGCAACAGCTCTAACAATGCCACGCCAAGCATTCCGCTGCACGAATAAGGTCACATCATTGTGGCATTGGCACGATGACATGATACTGCGTAGTATAAACTGGAAACTAAAATGTTATTTCGTCGTACTAGTGCAACAAGGATATCACTAAGAGCGTACACCTGTAAGCATAATAGCTAGCATGAAGTGGCATTGTTTGATTGCTAGGCAAAAATAAAGCAATTGCAACTGTAATTTTAACAACTATGTAGAATATACTGCCCGATTTTGACTGTTTAAAAAGTGCCGTGTACGTTACATTTTCACAAGAGTTGCACCTAGGTCAATGCACCTTAGTCCGAATACCGCCAAGATAAGTTTTATGAATCCAATTTTTAGTATCGCTAGTTGTTACCGAATCGTCCTTCTAAAAACGGAGAGCGGCTGCAATGCTAGGGCAGGTGTAAATTCGGAGGCACCATTCCACGCTTGAATATCCTAAGCAAATTATGTCTCGGTTGGTAAAGACAGCTAATGCAAGATGTAGCGCTACTTGAATCCATGCAGACACCAATAACCGCGCCACCGAATGCTTTGCCGACATCTAATTGATTGCCCGTTGGTCTTTGGTACTAGAACTGGTTTTGCTTTTCCATTTTTTTTTATTTTTGCATCATAACTTTTCGACAAACAATGCTACGGTTGACACGTGAATGTAACCGCGTGACAAAATTGTGGAACCGTGCTAAACTATAAAACGGCAGGGAGGGCGTCGCTCTGAGGCATCAAATATATATATGGTATAAATGCGCATTGGAAGTATGACAGTGAATTAACAGTATGGGGCGCGGAGATTCGGACGAATTCTTGGAAGCTAAAAACTTGGAGAGAGAGGTGGGCAGATCCCCATGAATCACATATTTGCTACCCTCCCAGTATGATATAAAACAACATATAATGATTATGTCAGTAAATCATAACATATTGTGCAAAAATAAGAACGATTCAATGATACAACAATATTAATGACATTGTGTATGATGTATTGTTAAATCGGTAAGATTAAAAAACATGCTAAAATATTAGTAAGGCACAGGTGCTTAATGTTTAGCTTGGAATATAATTTTGAAAATCCGCATATAATATATATAATTATGCAAAAGTAAGAACGATTCAACAACACAACAATCTTATAATGTAATAGCCGTACGTCTGTCTGTGTGTCTGTGCGTGTGTCCCAAGTTTTGGGTTTGACACATATTTTTGACCATAACTTTTGAAACCGTTTATGGATTTTTATGCGATTTTTTGGTGAGTAGGAAATCGAGATGGGAATGAAGGGACAATACTGCTGAGCGTTTTTCACAATCTACTCCACTTTGAATTTAAAAATAATGCCATTTTATTGGTTTTCATGATGTAACTTTTCAACTACTCCATGGATTTTGACAAACTTTTTTGTTTCATTTCTTTAAGACGTGCCAAAGGTATGGACTAACTTTTGCAAAGGGGATGTATCCCATCATTGGAGGACCCCCTTTAAACTAAACTATCTTATAATGTAATGGCCGTATGTCTGTCTGTGTGTCCCAAGTTTTGGGATTGGCACATATTTTTGACCATGAATTTTGAAACCGTTTATGGGTATTTATGAGGTTTTTGTTGGATTGGACATCGAATATTGGAATGCACTGACACTATTTTTGGGCATATCCTACGCTTTTTTCACAACACACCCCCCTTTGAATTTAAAAATAGTGTCATTTTATTGGTTTTCATGATGTAACTTTTCAACTGCTTCATGGATTTTGGCAAACTTTTTTTTGTTTCATTTCTTTAAGACGTGCCGAAAGTATCGACGAACTTTTGCAAAGGGGATGTACCCCCTAATTGGGGGACCCCCCTTTAAACTATCATGTCATGTAATTGCCGTATGTCTGTCTATGTGTGTCCCAAGTATTGGGTTTGTCACATATTTTTGACCATGACTTTTGAAACCGTTTATGGATTTTTATGCGGTTTTTTTGTGGGGTAAGAAATCGATATGGGAATGCAGGTACAATACTTCTGAGCGTCCCCTACGCTTTTTTCACAATCCACTCCCCTTTCAATTAAAAAATAATGTCATTTTATTGGTTTTCATGATGTAACTTTTCAACTGCTCCATGGATTTTTACAAACTTTTCTTGTTTCATTTCTTTAAGACGTGCCGAAAGTATCGACTAACTTTTGCAAAGGGGATGTACCCCATCATTGGGGGACCCCCCTTTAAACTATCTTATATTGTAATGGCCGTATGTCTGTCTGTGTGTCCCAAGTTTTGGGATTGTCACATATTTTTGACCATGAATTTTGAAACCGGGAATGCACTGACACTATTTTTGGGCACCCCCTACGCTTTTTTCACAACACACCCCCTTTTGAATAAAAAAATTGTGTCATTTTATTGGTTTTCATGATGTAACTTTTCAACTGCTTCATGGATTTTGACAAACTTTTGTTTCACTTCTTTAAGACGTGCCGAAAGTATCGACAAACTTTTGCAAAGGGGATGCACCCCCTAATTGGTGGACCCCCCTTTAAACTATCTTATAATGTAATTGCCGTATGTATGCCTGTGTGTGTCCTAAGTTTTGTGTTTGTCACATATTTCTTTAAGACGTGCCGAAATAATCGACCCGCTAAGAAGGGATTCCCCCAACTCACGAAAACTGAAAAACCGTAAAATTTGTAGTATTTCAAGGACGATTTGATAGATTTTGACAAAATACTTTTGTTTCTTTTAGTTTATGGGACATTATGAATTTTTATGCAGTTCCTTGTTGGGTAGGAAATCGATATGTATTTTTGGGCATCCCTACGCTTTTTTCACAACCCACCCCCTTTGAATTAAAAAAATAGTGTCCTTTTAGATGTTTTCAGGTTGTTACTTTTAAACTGCTTCATGGATTTTGACAAACCTTTTATGTTTCATTTCTTTAAAACAAAAATACGTGCCGAATGAATCGACGAACTTTTTCAAAGGAGATGTGCCCCCTAACTAAGGGACCCCACTTAAACTATCTTAATGTCCAAGTTTTGGAAAAGAAATTTGTCATATTGCGGAGACGACATCTTGAATATTGATAAATTTTTGTTTCCATCAGCCTGAGGAAATGTTGACACTAAAAATAACATTTCAGTGCGGTATACCCCCGCTAAGAAGGGATTCCCCAACTCTTGCCGAATAAAAAATGTTATGCACGCTGTTGTCCAACAATAATTACATTCAACAAATACAAATGAAACAACGAACAAAGCGAAAATAATACTAAACGAGGGATGTAAAAACAGAGTAAGTCTGTGTTTTTTTACAAATATCATAACTTAAAAAATGCTGTTTTCCGGAAAAATGTGGGCCGCAGGCCCACTCTGCCATATCACAGGCGCTAAACGGGCCGAAGGCTCGCGCCGGCCGAAGGCCGGCTTTCGTGCTGTTATTAATAACATTGTGTATGATTTATTGCTAAATCGGTAGGATTAAAAAAAACTTGCTATTATATTAGTAGGGTACAGCTGCTTATTGTTTAGCTTGAAGTACAATTTTGAAAAACCACATATAATATATATATATATAGTTAAATATTCATTCGCAAGTTCTAAATTGCGTATCAACCAAATGTTGCGGTTGATTAATTACGGAAACATATTCACGTCTAAAATCAGAATATTTGTATTTATGACAAAATTTATTCGTTAAGACATTAGTTCTATCTAAATCTTACCACCGCGTAATATATGTTTTACGTGAAGCAAACGAACACCCAGTTTCATTCCATAATATACATATTTCCGAACGGTATGAGAATAAAAGGGATTTAATTTCGTGTGCGAAGTTTTATATACTCAGATATTTCATCACTTATATGCAAGTTTATTGATGTGATTTCTTGTCTGTTCCAAAACACCTAATTTACACTATTAAATTGTTTTACCTGAAGCAAACGAACACCCAGTTTCATCCCATAATATATATATTTCCGAACGGTATGAGAATAAAAAGGATTTAATTTCGTGTGCGAAATTTTATATACTCAGTTACCTTGTTAATTATATGCAAGTTTATTGGTATGATTTCTTGTTTCTTCCGAAAACGCCTAATTTACACTATTAAATTGACAGAATACGATGACCAAAGCATACAATTTTGCAATCTGCTGTGATTTAAGTTACTGTGTTTGGTGAACTAATATAATTGGTTAGATGCCGAACATCTAAATGCACTGGATTTGCAGCTACAATATTTATTTACAGTTTGACACTTTCGTTCGCATATTTGTCGCAAGTTGCGAACATTGCGAGGCGAGTTAATTGCGGAGTTTGTCGTTCGGCGTGTGTTTGTACGTGCGTTGTTGTTCGTTCGCATTGTGAGGTCCTTAAGGAACCGGGCAAAGCTCCCTAAAAAGCGTAGTGGCTAGCGTAAATAACTTGCACACGAGCGATCTAAGTTCAATCTGCTCTTGAAGCAAAAGTTTATTAAAGACTGTGCGAGCTACGTTTTTGTTTAAGAAAGAAAGGGTTGAACCGAAATCAACCAATCTACATAGTGGTAGTACTTCAATACAAATCACAAGTGCAGGTATGCTTATGACGTTGTCAATGAATGCTGTTAAGCACAGGTAAAGCTGTGAAGCCTGTGCCATGATCTTTGCGGTTTACAAATGTTATTTATCTTACGGTATCGTTACCCCGCGCGGTTTAGTAATAGTCCAGAAAATGGATAAGCATAGTCGTCACTTAACACTGCTTTCTTGCCGCCTATTCGACAAAAACGACCTATGACAAATATGTCTGAGCACTTTTCTTGGCTATTATAGCTGCAACTTCCTTCTCTGAGGAAGAAAAACTTTTCTACACAAAACATAATTTTCCTGTGCGGACTAACTTTCAGAGAGGTAGCTTATGTAAAGTGTAAACGAGCTATTGTAATGACTTAAAGCAGTGTTGAAAACAGTGATGATAGTTTTCATGCAATTACAAAGCGTTGTCATTAATCAAAGTATATAATCGAGACTTAAACGGATAACGTATAATGTTGCTTTGATGTATTTATGTTATGTACTATAAATACATAAGCACACCGGTCCCTGAATTCATAACAAAGAAGGTAAAAATAAAAAAAACAAATAGTGTTAACCTAATAGCTATATAATAAAAACTGCAGTTTGTATGAGAAAATGTGTTTGAAAAACGACAGAGCTTTTTCAAAATCATGTTATTTTATATACCATTATGAACATCATGGATTTGTCTTGGAAATAGCCAAAAGCAGTATATAAAAGACATAATTTGAGAACCATTTTGTGTAAAATATTAATTACTATGATTAATATTTATATTTGTAGTAAATCTGTTGGTTTAATGTAAAAATGTTGTATTGTGCCGTAATTTAGCGCAGTAAGATCCAACGATAATTAGAAATAATTCGCGCTGGTTGTGGCGACGGCTTTATCACGTTGTTACACAAAGTGTCTGGGATACGGATGTATATGTGTCTGGGGCACTGAATCTGCTATGGGGAACAGCTTAAATGCACCATTCACACATAACCGTGCACTTCACTTTTTGGTTATATTTCACAGGGCACCGATGCTGCACGGGGGGCACAGCTCCTATGACACATTTGGCTACGACCTTGGGCTGAGAACAATAGATTTGGCAGATTATTACTCATATTGATAGAAAGCTAAAGTCCAGCTGAGTTGGAGTTGAATGGGCTGAAATCCTCGAAATACTATGCTTATGCCTGAGCATTGGCCTAATCAAAAGCCCGTACGTGCCGATGGTAAGCTATACGTTAAAGACTAAGCCGGCTGGAAATCCGGCCAAAGCCCCTCGCTTACATAGTATCTCTTTCTGTTTTACGATATAATGTTATTGAAATGGGCCTCATACATGTGTTGAATGTTCTCAATTCAAGTACGTACATGAAAAACGTTCAAAGCTTTCACTTAATCAGAACGTAGCCCTAAAATCATTTAAGCATAAAACCTAATGTTACAACTTCATTCGTATGACGCAAATTGTATTGTTGCTGGCGCAACGGCTTTATAGAAATATGCAGGTACACTGATTTCTAATGGCATTTTGTTAAATTTTGTTACCTATTGTTTCAGTTACCTATTGGATGTTTTTAGTTAACAAATTCAGAATGACGCAGATTTTTATAGTGACTGCCAAATCGATATGTCAACATTTTAGATTAAACAAATTACTAAACATTCAGATAAAAGTCTATTACCTTACTGTCGATCAATCTTATTATAAGCTAGGTCATATTGTGCACTGGAACGATGCATTGTATTCCGTCGCAATTCGGTTACTCAAACGTGATTTTTAGGGGCGAAAATGAAGTGTATGCTATTATCGATATACTAATCCTGAGCCTGAATCTTAGCCCAAACTAAGGTCTTTATAATATAACCTTTATACTATCCCTAAGCCTCAATCCGGGGGCTGCCGACCACCCCCCTCCGTATTTTGATGTTCTTTTTCTAACGATATAACATTCGGTTATAAAGGTGTCATGGGCCACCAAACTCGTTTAATTAATTTAATAAAGAATACATTGATGTTAATATTTGTAAAATCGATCAACTATACTAAATAAATCTACCATAAACGAATGTACACAGTCAGCAACGTCAAAGATCGCGTTTCTTTATTAACGAAATTGTGTAAAGGTTTCATTTATACATATATAAATGTCTTTGGATTTAAATTGGAAGGCTTTGTGCATAGGCGGGCGAAGTACGAAGACTTAGAGGGCGTTAGTGGGTGATTCGTGGGAGGTCGTCAGAGGTGATAAATCTATCGTAGTTTTTGGGACTGGTAAGGTAATTTTTCTTAATTTTTGCCAGTTTTCCTCCGAATTCTCGTATTATTGCCAAAATTCTCTTTATCATTTTCTGTCATTGTGAAAATTGCCTAATGAAGGTTTCTACAAAAATTCTGTTCCGTTTTATGAGCGAGTAAACTTAAGGTGACCCCGGCAACCATCCTATTTTGTATTTTTGGATAAAATTTGTTACGGAAAGCTTTTTGATCAATTAAAATTCTGCGTACATCTGTTCGCGAACACAGCGCTCGCGATTGTAATCTAACCACTTTGTGTTCACGAAAATTGAAGTAAAATTACTCAAATTTTTGAAAACGGAAATTTTTCGATTTGATTGTGACGTCATTTTTGCACTAAATTTGTTCGCGAACACTGTATAATCCAAATTAAAGTGATAATGAATTAGCGAACAGAATTTCTGCAAACCTGAAATCACCAAAATTCTGTTCGAACAAATGGTATAATTTTTGGCCTTGGATTTGATTTTGCCAATGTTCCGTTAGCGAAAAACCGAATCAAATTAAGCCTTTTCCCGTAACAGGGATTTGCGATTCGATATCGGTAATGACAGAAAAGGATGGCTGGCGGGGTCGCCTTAAGTTTACGCACGTATTAAAGTAACCAATAATATA
>JASANE010024273.1:0-10234 GCA_030248225.1 Trileptium ribeirensis
AAAAATCAGCTGCAGAAACAGCGACAGATCCTTCACCTTTATACTACTAAACCACTATTTTTCAGCTAATTTTGGATAGAACCACTATTTTCAATCTACTTGTACTTCATCCATATATTATCAAGTTTGCCAGCAACTTCAGTTTTTCTAAAAGGTATCCCGGGATGTGTGCTAACATTATATAGCACTAGCCCACCTCTACACGTTTCATAGATAATTTGATCTCCTCGTTTGATAAACCATAGTTTTACAAGGTATCTCAGAAATTGTGCTAACATTATTAACCCTTTCTAGAGCTGTTAGCACTGACCCTGGAGCCCTTTTAATGACAAGCCATGTAATTTTTAAAACCATAAAAAATTTTCCCGGATCCACAGAAATTGAGCGCAGAGTTATCTTTCCAAGGTCGGGTTTATGTTTCTCACCATTAATTGCAGAGCTAATCTGGTGTGCTACCATTTTGGCTATATAAGCTGCGTGCAGATGGTTTAAAAGCTAGTATCTAATAGTGAACTGATCTTATTCCTAGCTAAATTGCTTAAAAACAAAGTGTGAAACTATATCTTGAAAGAAATTACATGAAAGTGTTTTTGGTTATTTGTAGAGGACTTTTCGACGGCTTTAAGGTGGCTGATATTTTTGTGCTTGAATGTGTATTTGTTTGAAACTTTTAGAAAAAACGTCCAGGTATGGTTTGACTATTCAGCTGTGCCCGTTACCATACGCAACTTCCCTAATTTCAACTAGTTACATATTATAATTGATAGCCCTTGCGAGGACTGTTGGAATAAGATGCGTTAGCATCACGATTAGACGTCCTTCAACTTGCATATGCCATCGCCGTGATCGCGTGGTTCTTGTTAACGACCAGCGCTAAGATAGTTGCCGGATAGCCATTTGGGTCGTAGCCGATCAAGTAGTTGAACTCTTTGTAGTACACCGTACGACGCTTGACTCCTTCTTCAACGTAGTCAGGAAATATAAATGTTTCCCGAGCTACATCTCGGAAGTTAGCGAAAAGTTGGCTTTTGCCGATCGGCACATTGTTGCCAGTGCGCGTCTCGACAAGATAGCTGTTGATTGTGTGCTTAAGAGACATCGTCGAACTAAGCGAAAGTAAAATGAAACTGAATGATTTTTAGAACAGAGAGTTCAATTTTTATACCCAAATTTTGTCCTCCAAAACACCTAGCATACAACCGGAAATAATGAGGGTATTCATTTCGTAATCTAGTCGTGAATAATCGTCATAGCAAAAGCATACCTAACTCATATATACTGTTGTCTAGTTTTATCTGATCGTACCATCGGATGTCGACCTCATAGTACTGGTAACAATCTTAACATGTAGATATGTCCAGATACAATAGGCATTTTCTGTGCAGCTTGTACTCTCATCATCTTACGTAATCGTACGGTTGTGAAATAGTTGAAATTGTCTAGCATATGTCTCGAAAAGAAATATCATCCATTTATTTTTGCGCTGTTGTTATGTAATCTGAATTTTGTAACCTCTTTAAGTTCAAAAAAATTTATCAAACGAGTGCTCTCCAGAATCTTACCTAGCACACTACGAAGAACATTGTTTTTAAATGAAGTCCATCCAGATACAGTGTATTTATTTAGGTCAGCGCAGTATTTATGTCACCGCGTTTTTTAACTGTTAGAAAAACAATTAAAATCTGTAGAACTGACTGGAGCAAAATATTATACATTGTTTTCTTAAAACATGGTAAAACACAGTATAAAGCCGTGGAGTTTTATCATAGCGGTATTTTCAAAACAGTCCAAACTCTGTCCTAGTTGTAAGTATTTTTATATGATAACATTTTATATTTCCCAGTGGTCGAGGTAACGGTGAGTTTTCTTAGATTTTTGAATATATTCTATTCTACACAAAACTCAAATGTGTGTGGGCACACATACAACACATACCTGAAATTTGCTCTAAATTGCTCCTTGGCCACGAGAAACAACTCCACGCTACGCAATATTGGTTGCGTTCGAAGCCCTATGTGCAGGGACGTTACAATCAAGAGGGGTGGAACCAACCACCCCCCCCCAAACCCCCCCACCACCACCGCTTTTCAGATGGCACGACGCTCCTGCTTATGTGTCTTGTCCGTGTTGGCTTGCTGTAATTTGTTTTCAACGAAGATTAAACGACAAGTTAAAAATGTTTACATTTATACAACATATCTTGGTTACTAACATTTTTTTTGCTTTGTTTCACGTGAGTATCATGTCAGAGCCAGGAATGTCTTTAATGCATTAATGTAAATAGTATTTTTGTCGAAAACACTGAATGAACTACACCTTGAACATAAAAAACTTCGATTTGTTTTAATTCCTTAAGAATAAATACTAAGCATTGTATAAATGTGTAATGTCATTAATAGTTTGCTAAAAGTCAACTGTAACTAAGTCATATTCTGGACTATAATATGTGAAAAATGTAAATGGTTTCAGGTATGTGTGTTTGCTGATATATAGCGTTTGCTGTTATAAATTCGCGGTTCACAGATGATATCAGCAATCTATACATACACTTTTCTAGACGTTACAACAAGATAGTTCATTTTCTCCGCCCTAATTATTTAATGGTAACACAATTTTCCAAATATAATATATATATGTAGCACGATGTTTCTGCATCAAAGTTAATAAACTTCCATCAGTGTTATACACCGAACTTTTTCCAGTATGTCTGTATGCACGTTGCTGTATGCCTATTATCATTAATCACATAAAACAATGTTTTGTGCACAGGTAAATTGCTGAGCTTGTGTTGTGAATCTTACAACTTACAAAGTTACTCTAAATATTATTGGTACAACTCTCACATTTGCGATTATCTGCAAACATTATCTAATATAAACTGTTGAAAATGTAGCTACGCGAGCGACAAGTCTGTAATTGCTAAAAATCTTTTGTAGGATTATGTTACTGGTATCTGATGTTCTCTATCTGTGATCTATAGTTTTTTGTAACATAGGACAATAACAGCACATGCAACATCCAGAAAAATATTCGACGATGGTGTAAATGAAAGCACAACATCGATATATGACTTATTAAATTGAAATCCACGTTATTTACATAGCTAGTTTTGTTGATTACATTATTTATTCACTCCTGCCTGCCACAAAATTTAGCATGGACGTTCCATACTTATCAACAACTTTAATGCCCTACGCTGATACATCGATACTGAAAGATCTGTATTAATGTATCAGAGTTCAGTTGATTTATAGATCGTCTTTATTGAGCAATCCCGATCTGTCTACCTTCAGAATGCTAAAAGCAAACAAAACGAATAACAAGCAAGCAAATAACACGAGAACTGTATCCATACAAAATATACATTGAACGATTAATTCGAAATTCTGACACAAGTTTTTTTGCCAATTTTATTAAATTTTCAAAATTTGTGCCGATTTCCCTTAATTTTTGTTTTTTTCAGAAAGCAAAAACGTTGTTATTACTATTTTCAACTTTGTAAGGAATTCAGCTTTATTTGCAGAATACTATTTCAATCACTAAAACGGAAGTGATACTTCATAAGCAGAGCGACTATGGTTGGGTTTGGACAAGCGATAAAAATGACGACTGCGACATACTGACTCCATGCTTAATGTCGCAATGTCATAAAGTGATTGGAGGAAATTGTCATAGATTCTAACTACAGTCAATGAGTCTTACCTATGATTAATTAATCACATTTGTTTATACGAATTCTGTTAATGGACCAGTGTATTTATAACCCGTATAACATAGATCAAGCCCAACGTACCAAACTAGATATTTAACCCTATTGGTTAACATTTTACAGATGAAGCCTACCAACACTAATATCAATAAAACCAACAACAATAATAATAGTAATAATAATAAACCTAATAAAAATAATAACGTCAATAGAGGGGGTGTAGGCCTTCTTTTGACGAACGTTCTTCGGCGAAAGAGGGTTCAGAACTGGGACGGAAAAGCTGAGGTACTAAAACGCAAACGAAAAGCGAGCCACGAAAATTGGGGTAAATTTTGCTTGAAGGGTCACAGTCAGAAAAAAGTTGTTCGCACAAAAAATCTCAACCCATCACCAAATTCTGTATGCAGGAAAATAAACGAACTTACAGAGCCGCGACTACGAACACCGTCGCCCGGGTCTATAGCTGATAAGCTTAATAATATTAAAAAAGAACTAATAACTCCATCTCCTGAACCACCGACGCCACCTGGGGTCGTAACGCCGCGCTGTTCTACATCAGGAACACAGCCGACGCCACCGCTGCTCAGCACTCCGTCACTACCGTCAATTATAGACGCAGAACAACTACAAACACCCCGACGCAACCCGCGATTATCAGCGCCCCAACCATTACCACGAAGAAGTGCTCGTATATCGCCACCTCAACATTCACAAGAGCGAAGCCCAACCCGACGCGTATATTACCGTCGTCCGCTTGGTCGAAAGATACAGAAGCCGAAGTTTTGAATTTAAGTTAACGTTTTTGTGAGTCACGCCTCAGGCATGACTCTTAATTATTTTTAGAAGCAGAAAGGTACAAAAACGGTAAGACAAAGATCGAAGGTAAGTGGTAGCCGTACGTTAGCTAAAATATTCCATACTGCTGCTTTAAAAGGTAAGTAAATCGTCGTACTCTTATTAAACCAGGCGCCTATATTCAACAAGATAAAGGAATTTGGGCACAAAGCAGAGTTTGTGCATCTACAGCTTAGAGACAACCACCTCAGTCAAGTGTTAAACCCAACCTCTCCTCAACATGCCTTAACCCTCTCCATGATCCATGCCCCAATTCCCTCCTCAATGGGCCAGTGCCCCAACCCCTGCTCCATGATGCACGCCTCAACCCCTTCCTCAATGACCCATGCCCAACCCCGTCCTCAATGAGCCATACTCCTACCCCCTCCCATCAGGGAGGGGAAGGGGTACGGCTGAACCAACAGGAAGGGGGAGGGGGAGGGAGTACGGCTGCCCCAACCCCTCCTCCGGGGTGGGGGGGGGTATAACCCCCATTTCTTATCTACTGCCATCAATCATTTTTTGATGACTGCGCCAGAACCCCCCTTTTTATACTACTTGCCACAACAATGTTCGCAGTTCTGAGAATTACTGCTTTCGTAATATTAGGAACGTTTGGAACGTAAATTTCTAACTATTTTTCACGCACACTAAAACGGAAACGAAATTGTATACGTCATGATCATGGGAAAGAAGCACTTATTTTGATGGTTATGTTTGTATATAAATAAAAAATATATGTTCAATGACGTACAATGGGAACTGCCTTTCGACTATGTACGGCGTCGTCTTCCATAGCACATTCTAAGCTAATTTTCATACAAAAGCGGTGAAAACCACTTTTTGCAATGATATTTAGCACATATTCAAGAGGAGGTGCCCATACTAAGTGGTTATTTTTGATCTATTTAATTGTAGTTTTTACTAGTCGCAATACATGTAACACATTGCAAAACAATGTACTGAGACAAAGGTTATTTAGACAAGATATAAGGAAGACAGCAAATGAGATAGAACTGTGAATAACATATAACGAATTAAGTAAGACTAGTGTTAGCCGAATTCCGACTATAATACCCCTCCCATTAGAAATTCAGCCTAATTAACACACTGTAAACGATTTTTACACAAAGAAACGGAAGAAGCTTCTACTACATATTCCGATAAATTATTCCATATATATAGTACTAGTAGGAAAAGAGAACAAGAATTTAACTATATAACGTCGACATCTACGAACAGCCCGCTTTTTTGTATGGCTCCCTATATGTGAATCGGATTGAAGAAAAAGGAATTTGCACACAAACCTCGTACAATTTATAAAACATACTTAGATTGATTGTAAGTCTCCTCTCTTCAAGCCACTTAGTTGTTGAGCAGATAAACGGTCCTTATATCAAAGACTTGCATACCTGGTAATAGACAAGTAAATAAGTGCTGTACACGTTCAATGAGCAATGTCCTTTAAATTTTCAGGCAAAGTTATTGCAAAAACTACATGTGGCGAATTGGCCGCAGTTATTGTGGAAGTATCTGGACGCGCATTTTATACTGGAACGTGTGAATTTATCCAAGAACAAAATGATGATTTGAAAGATGGATTTCTTCCAAAGTACTACTGATCGTGAGAAAATTAGTCTGCAAACGATTAAATTCTGTAACTTTCCTGATTGGGGGTATTCTTACTTTCGTCATTTGAAATCACTACAACGTAGCGCGATGTATTGCTTCTTCAAACATAACTGGGTTCAATTGAAGTTACACTAATATTCTTAATATCTGGAAAAGTGTTGTGCAAAACGGGGCTGCTTTTTGTAGTAGAGAGGGATGTTTAATTAGGGGTATACAGTTTGAAATGCAGTTGCGCCGACAACTACAACAATCGTCCAGGCAAAAGCCGCCTAAGTACCTAATAGCAAGTCGGAATCCGGGGCAAGTTGTGTAAAATTAAATGTGATTCGAGCAATTTTTGTTTACAAGGGTATCACATTAAAATGCGTGGAATTAGTGACCAGCTTATGTATATAACTACAACTACTGCTTACAAAACGTATATTATGGATTATTATGGCGGCCTACAGGTGCACATGGTGTCAAATATTGGGCGACAGTTTACATATCCTAGTGAGAAAGCACTCTTCAATAAAATGACTCCTGCTGTTCGCCCTGGAGCATGCTTGTTATACCATGACCGTTAAGAATCTGTATACCATTGCAACCCAGATGTAGGCACAAAGCATATTATAGTACACATTGGTATTAAGGGACATATGGTATTAAGGGATATATGGTATTAAGGGACACTAGTAACTTTTAGTAGTTTTAACCCTATTTTGGGGAAATAAGGGACAAAATATTAATGCAAATATATTTCACTATAGAAAAAATATAAACATCTGAGAGTTGGTACAAACAGAGCCTAGTATATACGCTTTCCAATAGTGCAAACTTTAGTGTTGTAGGTTTGATATTTATTTAGCTAGAGAGGTTTTAAATTGTATGTCCCTTAAATACATACGGTGTCACTGAAGGTGTCCCTTAATTGCAATGTGTACTTGTATGTCCCTTAAATACATACGGTGTCACTGAAGGTGTCCCTTAATTTCAATGTGTACTATATTCCATATATATTCTTATATATATATGACATAGGTGTGATTCTCCACTATTGCGGCGTAGACGTATGGAAAATTCTAGCAATTACGAGCAAATTACCGTTTATATTTATGATATGCCATCAAACTGTTTTTGTCGCTCACGAAAAATGTGAGAGAAAATTGTGGGCGTCCACAACCTTCAATATATGTAAAATTAACCCACCCCCCGCTCAGCCGACTAACATTTGACACGTAATATGTGTATATAACTACTAATCTACGTGCAATTCGTTTTGTACAAACCATGTTTATATTAATATATTCCGCTTAAATAAATAGTTTATGGCTCGTTTACAATAGGTTGTGTGCAGGCTGACTTAGTCTTGTCCCGCTGTCGAAGTAGACTCCGTGGACAATACTATAGCTCGCGCTAGCAGTACGTTTTTCCTTGCAGCCGTATCTAACTCTCTAGATAATCCGTCCAGTCTAGGTAACACTGTAGGACAAGTGTCCTGGCGGACTGATTTCTGCGGTTAGTATTTTTGAATTATACTATAACGGTAGAAATTCAAATTTTAATAGTTACCGAGGCTGGAAATCCAAATTTTAAAGCGCTACATCAGGGCGAACTTGAAATTTTGGTCAAGCGCAAATCTTGGCAGACACCTAGGTAAGAAATTCAAATTTTGCGCGTGTTTTATCTACTGTCACGGGAGACCCTATGTGACAAAATTCGTAGTCAGCGCAGACTATGCTGGCAACCCTCGCAGTCACGTAAGACTCTGTTGTCCAGTGTGACTAGATACACTATATGGAGAAACGATATGTGTCTTATGAGACTGTTACACAACTGTGAGTCATTTTGCAAGCAACTTAGCCTGAACGCTCATTGGAAAGCAGTGAATATTATAAGACTTTTATACGAAAAATACACTTAAAACGCCCTTTTAACCATTATATTTAGGAAGTTTCTTAAAATTTTTGAAACTAAACAATTGCTAGCCACAGGGAAATCATATTGAGACAGTAAACTCAACCTGCGCCCATCGACTTTCCTATTTTGTTTTAGAGCCGATAGCAAATCACAAACCGTTGTTACAAAGAAATGTAGAAATTTCATCGAGTTTTCAACAACATAACGTTGGCAAAATCAGAAACATGTATTATGTATACCAAAAATTACACCTTGTGTTCCAACAGAATTTTGACCATTTTGAATGCGCAGTGAAAACTGCTATCTAATGCCTACCAGCTTTTGATCTGCATTTGCCTCTGTTCGCGAACAAATTTACTGACGTCACAAATTAATCGTTACTGTGGTTTAGTTCACCTTAGTCTCGAACAAAGCCAGCGAATCTAAGCGACAGTGAACTTAACAGTAAACAATCCTATTTTGCTATTTCGACTAAAAATCTGTTAGCGGAGGTTTTTTGGTGAACCGTCATTCGGCGCAGATCCGTTTGATAACAGTAATTAATACTTCATAGGATCGCTTGATGTCACTGTCACAGTCCATTAATGATTAGAAGGTATTGAATGATCACTAGGGCTGAACTGAATCGAGTATTATGTTTGTTGCTAAGCAATGGATATAAATTCGACATTGGGTGTTACAGCACATGATTGTTAATGGATCCATCCAAAGTTTAGTGGTGCGGTGCCATTTGACACACATGTTTTAGTTCTGACTTTTTTACTGTCACTAGCGGAAGGATGCCAGCTTCGACAATGATCCGTAAACATTATGCGAGATTTGAGTTTTTAGATTCCTGGTCAGATGGGTGGATGTGCCTGGGGGTACCCACAAAAATTGGAGGGTTGTCCACTGCCCCTAGATTCGCAGACTTAAAGAATTTTTTGAGCCCCAGGAATTCCGTAACTGGTAGCCTTGCCTTTGGAAGTATATTATTATTGATTTTAAACTAGTGTCCTGCCTTTAACTTCGTAATAGTAAATTCCTTGCCACTCACATACGCCGCCTGGGTTACACGAAAAAGAACTTGAATTAACCCACTTTCGTTCCTACCGCCCAACCAGCTACATTAAGCCAAAATCGACATAGTGACGCGGTTGCAATTCTGGTACCCGCACCCTCAAAGAGCTCTGTTCCTGACTCGTCCCTTACTCGAGACGTGGTCTGCTAATTTGGGAAGCAGGCACCTAGTATATATATCGGAAATTCCAAACTAGGTTTGTTTACAATTATAAAACCAGTTTGATGAAGCCTTTTGTACTTCAAAAACAAGTTTTTCTTGTATAGGAAACATAATTTATCTTGAACAAAATCGCTAATTATAATATACAACGAAAACTATACCGTTGTTGAGACCCTTCCGAAATATAAGAGGAAAACCCACGCCTCACCAAAAAACAGTTTTCTGAACCGCTGAAAGATGTGCTGGTGCAATTCGCTAGTTTTAAATCCGCTAATTTTAAATCGCAGCTGTTTTGAAATTGGCTGCATTTATCACGTGTTGCCGTAAAACGGTCGACCATTCGAAAGGCGATATATATGTGTATAACAAGCACCGTATGTCAATAAAAATCACAGAGTTAACACTAGACCGAAAATTGAACATAACAAATGCCTACTATGCCACGTTACAGGTGTCTATGTCATATACTCTCAGTCGGACTTAACAATAGCATCAGAGCAGATGTAACAAAAACCGGGACTTTTCATTTCGCCCCCAAGCTTTTAATTGATAGATTTTGAAGGTAGAGAGATAATTTCGATAACAGTTCGATTCAGCCCGATCAGCCTGTTGAAAAAATGGCCATTGCGGCCACTACGACAATTTTTTTAGATTTTTACTTCCCAAAATTTGCGATTAAAATTTTACGACGAATGTGTAAGTTTATATAGCATTAGAAACGGCATTTACAAGCTTAATAAAAATCAGCGAAACGAGTTCACGGGTTAATGACTTAGGCTTACACGGCACTCATGTTACGATCTCAACGTCGTTTGGAACTTTTCCCGTTTCCTAGTATTCACATATTTCTAAGTTTCCGAATTTCTTGTTTCCAAGTTATTTTTAGTTTCCCAATTTTTCTCTCGCCTGAGTTCCCCCAACCATTTCCAGTTTCTCGA
>JASANE010024274.1:0-15591 GCA_030248225.1 Trileptium ribeirensis
GTATTGCAATTGCCAAAAAGAATGGTAAGCGACGCAGCTTAGGTTTACTCATGCATAAACATGGATGCGCACTTTCAACCAAAGTACTTTCCACAGAAAACCAAAATTGAGTTTAAATTTACAAGAAGTTCACCGTCACTGATATTACAGTGTAGCTAGCTAAAAAACTAATAAATTTAATTTATACATACAGAAAGCTAAATTAACAAAGCAGGCTCTTGATTACTAAGATAAAATTTTACATGGGTCAGGAATTCAATTCTTAGCAATAAGCTGCAAACATTATAGGTAAATAAGGGTGTACAGAATGTAGATTGGGCAATTTTCTACAGAACTATACCACGACGAATTTATATTCGACTTTTAACACAAAAGGCTTATGCGGGATGAAATAAGTTGGATGTGTATAAATTGAGTTTACTAGACAGAACTATTTACATTGTGTATGAAAGACGATAAATACCCATGCAACATATCTCTATCACGCAAGGCAAGCACTAATATGCGTATGTTTTATAATACTTTATATGCGTTGAATGGTAGAGCAGAAAACCAGTATTTGTCATATATCAGATTCAAGGAAAATACAGGCTGTCAGATATTTTACATTTATTTACGCAATAATCGCAGTAGCGATACATCTCAAACCCACGAGATGCGGAAGTTAGAATTTCCGTTGATTTATATTGAATAGTTATCAAAAACTATTGTAATTTTCACAGTCGGCGAGTTTGCTGCAGAACATAATATTAGAGCAAATAGGGAAGTGTTTTGGAACTAAATGTCTTAAAAAGAATGGGTTTGGCAGCAATACAATTATAGCAGTTGATAATCGAGCCGCATGTTGCTATGTGTATTGTTTGTTATACCTCTATGTGAAAAATCCTTGTTGATATTAAATGTAATACGTATAGTCAAACGGATGCACTATGTTTTGACGATTGGACAAACGGATCAAGCGAACTAAGGAATTATACGGTATTCAGTGGATGAAGTTATAGACGTCAATGCTACACTTTTTGACGTTATTCTAGAACCACCACAAAAACTGAAATGGAGCACCAAATGGCTTATCTATTCGATGTATTTCGACATTTGTTTGTGAACATATCAATACCGTATCAGCGTGGACGGAATTTGGTGCGAGCGGTCGGTATTTATCGTGGATATAAATTCCGCAACCAATATATGGGAGCAAAACTTATGAAAGATCTTGCAATGTACGACTTGGATAAAGGTATTTGTCAATGATATATCGGTAGAAACATACGTAAAGAATGGAACTAGAGTACGTGTGTAATGTTTTTATCTTGAAAATAAAATAGCGTGTTGGAAAGCGAAAGTTGCGGAATTTTATTGTCTATGTGAAGAAACAGGCGACTTCAACGATGCGAGATAGGACGTCGAAGAAAAAATCATCAAGCTTCAGCAACAACGTCAAAAAGTGAAGGTGGTAGAGGAATTCATGAAGAAGAAAACGAAAAAGGGACATTTATTTGATTATGCATTGTATAAATATTTTTTATTGTATCTATTTATATTTGAGTTGTATCATCGTAATATTGTTAATTTATTCAATAAATATGAAATAAAATATAATGCATGAGTCCACTTCAGGCGCATACACCAATGTTGTTTTGTAACACTCATGAATTGATTCGCGCAGAGATTCGCGCTCACAAAAATGCAAATACGGATGGTAAAACTGAATACGAATAAAAATAGCCTTAGCCCACATTTGTTCATTTCGCATGTTCGTCCGCGTTCATCAAATGACTTAGGAACAAGACAGCTATGTTCGCGTTCTACTATGTACAACAGGATACGAGAAAAACGGGATGAATCGCGTTTTCATTTAAACACGGAAAGAAAAATGTATGCTAAATCACGAAAAAGTGACCGTGAACCACGCTTTCCCCTTATGCATCGAAAATCGTGTAAGCGCCCATAAGGGAAAATCGTGATTTGTTCGCGTTTATTGCCTTTACGATCGTGAACTAACTTGGCAAAATAACAACACAGGTGTACGCACCTAATGTAGACTCACGCATAACGGTAGCCATTAAGCCGTCTGATGACTATCTTGTTAGGGATGAAACGTTTTAAAAAGGCCTTGTATTCAGTAAGATTAATCAGTCTTGTATATGATTTCGGTCGATTGTGTCTTTACATTTTAGTAACACTTTCAACGTCTACAGCTATGTTTTACGATTTTAATGAAATTCAGATTAACTAAAATCAAATAGTAACCTGAAGGACCTGTAAAGAATCTGTTACTTCCCTTTGGAACTGGTGATGTTATTGGAAAACAAATTTGGGTGCTTAGGGGAGACACCCTGCATATTCTGTCTTTGTATACATACGTATGTGTATATACGTGTATATATGTATATATATTCTGTGTATGTATATATAAATATATGCAACGCATTTGTATCTATACATATAACAAAAAAACAAACCGGCACCAACATACTCCGGGAGGGTGGTTCAAAACTCCCTTTTTACACTACTATGGCTCTTTAAAATCATGCGTGTTGTGTTGACTAAAGCGCCTAACGGAAACATGTTTTATTTCGATGTTAATTGTTTGTTTATGTTTGCCCAAATTGTCAGTTAAAACGTTTACCAGTATTAAAGGTTAACCAAATTGTTTTGGACAACATCTTTATTTCATTTTCTAGTTTGGTTTTGCACTTCTTTTAACTGAAAGCTATTCATTCTCACCGGCCGTGTAATACATTTCCTGCACAATATGGTTTAGTAGTTTAGTACACCGCAATTGACAGCACTTGGTTCTGGACATAATTTGCAGTTGACCGCATGTTGACCTATCGTTCTGTTTAACCAAACTCGCTAGCAGGGCTGAAATCTAGCAGTTTGACTCTATATACGTTGTTTCAGTTACGGAGTAACAGTTAACTTCACCCAAAGGATCAAAAGTGAAAAACCCTTGTTAGCCTGGGTGCAGTACGATCGGAGAAAATGTTGGGCATTGGGTGTGGGATAGAGTACCATCGTACAATGGTTGTGCAATTATGTACATGCTGGTGACCACGAGTTTATACATAGAGACATGCTTGACCAGCTTGGTAAATTTCTGGGATATTGTCGAGCTAAATGTCTGTCTGCCTGATAGATATATCCAGTTTTTGGAAGAGGGGACGCCTGACATATTTATAAGTATACGTACATGATGACTAACTTTGCATATTTCTGGAGGACAACCTGCATGGTCGCCCGCCAGACATAAACCCTAGAAGTCGCGTGCTTCCATCCCCTGGTATTTGCGCCCATCACTTCACCTAATGTGTAGTACAAACTTTTGAAGCTGAATTATTTTCGATACAGTTTCAGCAACAAAATTGTGGTTATTACACCAAAGGTTTCTGTCATATCAGTATAGACGGTTTCAGAAATTTCACTCCATCTGCTGAGTGGGAATATAGTGTAATGCTAGATACGTGCACAACAAGTAGATAGAGCCATAAAAGTTACTCTATTGCAATTGAACATTAAAAAACATTTTTACCGGCGGCAATGACTTCAACATTCAGGATCTATTATCTAGTAACCATGAACAGGTATACATCTGCTTCATGCTTCCGGAATTTGCCCAACAGAAACACAAAACTAACATTAGGTGAAGTTTGACTGTTCGGAACATCTAAAGTCCCAAATTGATCTTCTTTTCAATAGTGCGAAGATTCAACAAATGCAAAAGTACGCTAGTTTACGTTAAGGGCAATATGGGGGTTACATTTCAGTGCATGTTAAAACGGAATGACTGAATTTTTCCGGTGACCAAAAACATGCTAAATTTACCATTCACAAAACTTTAAGGAAAAAAATTGCATTTTGGATCATTTTCTGACGCTGAAGGTCTCTTATCGCTTGATTTATAAGCTATATCAATGCAAATACGAATTGCTATATTACCAATTTACCAATTTCTTAAGTCAGTATGTCCACTAAAGCTATAATGGCTAGAACGAACGGTATTATATATATCGTATGGCACCAGAAACCTGAAAAACATTACAAATTTGACGTAGGTGATATAATTTCATATCTATGTTTATATATTAGCTAACATTCGTAGCGGTCGCTGTAGCATGTTTCATGACTAACATAAGAGGCTTTTCATATGCGAAATTTATGACAAATGCGTTTGGGATGGCACATTTTAACAATTCAGTAGTGCCTAATATTTGGTCAGAAGTTGTAACCCATCGGTTTTATGCGTTAATTAACATGATATTACGCGTCACTAACAATAAGATGCGTGCTTGTTGTCTCTACCACGTAATAATTCTAAGTAACTAGTTTAGATGAACTGTGATGCTGATACTAATAGGTAAAATATTTTGTCCTTTTCTGCCTAGTCTAGTGGCCAACTGGACTATATGACACAAACGAGTAGTTTTGTGGCCCTGTCGGTGAACAAAATTTGTGAAAATCATGGAACACCTATGAGTTGTGGCCAAAGTAAATGAGTTCAAATTACGTATAAGTAGCGATAAACCGGAGAAGCTTTAATTATACAATATGTTATAGAGTGACAGAGCTTAGTCGTCGCTTTAATATAATTTTCTTTTTACATAACTTATAAATCATATATTCAAAGCCATTCTCCGACAATGGTTTTTGAGCTGTCAATTTCGCTACCATATATGCTTCATCGCTACATTTAGATGAAGTGGTTTTTCAAATTTTAACCACTGTACTATGTTCTCAAGTGCATGAAGTTCTAGTTTAAGTATGACACTTGCTTTATGTTTTTTGCTTTAGTTTTGCGTACAATCCAAACTTCTGCAAAGTTTAATATCTTTGTGGCCTATGCTTATATTTCGATCAATTTGATGATCGACTATAGACATCAGCTTTGGCATTAGTGATACACTGTTTTAGCATTTTGTAAACGGAAGTATTTTTAGGCTTAAAATGAAAATTTGAACGTTACTCTATTTTTATGTTAAAGAATCTCATGTATTATAACTGTCTGCTAGATAGTTAGTGCACCTTAACCTAACACAATGTTTTTAAAAAATAAAATTTGAGAAACAGATTTTCGTAGACTGATAATTTTTTAGCTTAAAACAGGCTATTTTGTTAATTAGGTTGTTTGTCCTATTCCAAAATTTTTCAACCAAAAGACCGGAATGAAAAACATTGCTGCATAGACATAAATAAGTATTATGCTTTACAAAGTTTGTGTGTTTCATTGCCATATTTCACAATTGCGTAGTATATTCAAAAGAGAAGTTGGGAGTTTGCCGATAAAGGGCGGCATAGGCCGGCATAACTCAGAAGGGATCACCGTTTTGGTAAAAGTTGGTTAGACGCCAGGGCTACTGAGCCAGAGTTTCGATCAAATGCGTTAACAAAGCGACAAACACCGTATCGTTGAATGCATGCAGATACAGTCAAACACAATGTACAAAATGTTTTTTGATCACAACATCTTGATAATAGCGCCAGCCCAGGCTACGGGCTGCAGCTGGTCTGACTGAGCGGTCCAAAATTTTGTAACCTGTGTATTTATTAAGACTAAGTCTGGAACCGAAATTTAAGTACCATGTGCCTTGGTAACGCGGTACATAGTGAAACGAGGTGAATTTAAGTGTCTGGGAACAAAGCGTACTACACCTTGCAATGTTACAATATTATAAGTTTTAGAATATGTTAGGCGTATATTTTTCTGTTGCAAATTACATATTTAATTTCTTAGCCCTTTAGTACTTAAATTTAAAATTTTTACCGAGTTTGCAGTGCACGGAGCATTTGTGAGTGTGATCGTGCTTGCACGCTTTGTGACATTCTTTAAGGAGCTGAACAGCAGCTCCCAGATAGCGTAGTGGCTAGCGTACGAGTATAACACCAAAACGTTCGAGGATCAGTCCACCGCAGCCCAAAAGTTAGCTCAAGACTGTACGAAATACACATTAGTTTAACAAAGAAAGATTTAGCTAAAAATTAAACAATCGCGCGATTAACAGTTTAGTTCTTAATTTGACTCATTTGTCAGCGCGTGCATTGAAACATGATACACTAACCGCGTTTGCCGTGCGTCGGGCGTTTTCGTCTTCGTTGGTGTTCGCTCGCTTTGTGAGGTTCCTTAAGGAACCGAGCAGTAGATCCCATATATATTAGTGGCTAACGTATGAGGTTTGCATCAAAACGATCGCGCTTCCGTCCGCCGCAGCAGCAAAAGTTTGCTCAAAACATATGAAGTTCAGATCAGTTTAAGGACGAAATAGTTAAAGTATTGTCAAAAATTCACGCCTCAAATATTTAGATTTAGATTAGATTTAGATTAGATTTAGATTATATTATTTAGATCTACTTTTACAGTGGAGTTTATCAGTGGAGCTGGAAGACAGTTCGTGTTGTTCAAAGAAACAATTGGTGGACGCGTGGCGGGCTACTTCAACGAAAATTTAATATGCTAGTGACGCCTAACGTTGTGGTACGTTGTACTTTTTGACATATATTTAATAGCTTTGTGTATTATATTTTTTAAGATTTGAATATATATACATTTTTGCATTCTTATGTTCTGTGGTACCAATATGGCACATCGAATGTTTTCCGGGATTTAACCAACAAGAAGAGTCTGTCTTTCCCGCGAATTGTGCTACTAATAGGTCTGCAAAACAAATTTTGCACATCAATTGCGCTTCAGGTTTATAGGGTTAAACTATGTTTCCTGCTGCCTAATTGTGCAACGAGTAGGTCTCAGAACAAATTGGCATACCTATATTGCGCCTCAATTGCGCTATAGGATTTAAGCGATAACAAGCATGTTTGTTGCTCACTAATTGACAACCACTAGGTCTGCGGCACAAATTGCAATATCTACAAGGCTTGTCAATCGTGCTGTTGGGCTAAAATGGTAATAAAAGTTTTTCTTTCTCATATATTCTGCAAATAATAGGAACTAACTAATGCAACTGCAGAGCAAATTGGAAAATCTATATTACGTATTAATTGCCCTTCAGAGTTTAAAAGGAGAGGAAGTAAATTTCTTGTCATGAACTATTCAACGAATATGGTTGCAGACCATGCTGAAATATCTATATTGCTCATCGTTTGCGCCTCAAGGTTTAACCCTGCAATGCGATAATTAATTTTATCGTACAATGTTTGACGAACTCAAGCCAGCCCAGGATTTCACAAGGGTTGTACGAGTAAAAGTTGCGTATGCAAAACACTGATCTGTCAAGGTAGGAGCTGTTGTTCGGGTTCTTGAAAATCTTTAAAACGCGAGCCAACAACAACGCACGTGCAAACATGTAGCATACGACAAACTCAGTAGACGCAACGCCTCACAATATGGATTTGCCCATTTGAACCTATCGGACATGAACGTGTAAGCGATAAGAAGTAAGCATATTTTCATACATGGATCGAGGTTCGAAATCTCAGGAAGAATTGCCGGGTGCCCTGAGGGTTCACGGCGCCGGGGTCGGTGCCTACGACGCTTCCAGGAGGATCGGATGAACTGGGAGTAGCCGAGTCGAGGGAGGGGGGTCGGAGCATTAACGGTGGGAACACCCTATGAGCATGTATGGTATATTACGCACGAATTGTGTATCGAATTAGTATTCAACGCAAAATTCGATTATCAATATTTTACATCAGCTGCGCTCATAATTTATGTGATAAGAAGTTATTTCCTGCCCACTAATTGTGCAACGAGTAGGTTTGTGGCACAGATTCGGGAGAGTACGCCATAAGCGTAACGATTTTTTAAACGCTAGCACAAGAAAGTTTGCCCAAATTTTTGAATATGCTGTTAAGGGAAGGGCAATCTGTCTGAATTAAATTGTCGTGCCTAGTTGAGAGACATCTTTATCGCCTTTTGTTTTCTTAAAATTCGGCTTTTTTATTTTCTCATAAAATGTTTTATGAATTCCTATGTTTTTATTTTTTGAATTTCTTTATTACAATACGTACAGAACAATAATTAGAGCACTATTCGGGTCAATCAGTGTGGTAGAAGAATGTAAGCTAATCATAGCAGATGTGTAAATCTAAGCAGCTTCACATCGAAGACGTACATCAGGAATATGCTCAGTTGGCCCAAAAGCTACTTTGCCATTAAACACTAAATGTATAATCTAGGCTACTTCATTTTGCAGGTGTATTTAATAGTACGAGAGTTTGGGTCAAGCTTAGTTTGTCATTAAACAGCAAACGCGAAATCTAGGTGACTTCAAATGTTTTTATGGAACAAGACGTGTTGGAAATTTAGTGCCATTTATAGTTATAAAAGCAACGTATTAATGTGCTCAACTGCTAGTATTTTGGGATGGGAGTAGAATTTGCCGGTTTAGTAGAATTTCTAGTGAATTATATATCACGTGACGTCGTATAAGTATAAGCAATGAATCGATGGTGTATCGATTGACTCTTACTGAAGAGTGTGATGCTCTTAAGTTTTCTTATCTCAAGCGGCACGTCACGATCGTTTTCGCTCTTACCTATCCTAGGTTAATTATCCACTTGGTGGGACGTAAGTATGACTATCCTTGTTCTTGCACCATTAAATTTGCACCGAACCCATGTTCATGGACCACTATAATACAGGCTCCTCAGGTTCATAGACCACCAACTTATGCCCCGTCCATGTTCTTGAACTACTGTTTCGGACCCCTTCCATGTTCTTGAAACTATTTGTGACCCTTCCCATGTTTTGAACCGCTTTTTCATTTTTAAAAATGTTTTATAAGTAGATGGTCCATGAGCCTGGGGTCTGAATTTCCCGGTCCATAAATATAGATTTAGCGTAAATTCAGTGATCCAGGAACATGGTTGAGCTACAAGTCGGTGGTTCTAGTACATAGGTCGGGTGTAAACTTGGTGATCCAAGAAATCGGTCATATTTTTGAACCAACAAGTGAGTTAGAAACCTGGGGCAGGTAAGGACGAAAACTACAGCCACGTACAGCAGGAGATACTAAGGGAAAGCTTAACAGTCTTACTCCCTTCAGTAGAGTCCATTATCATCTCTTGGTATAAGCATAGATGTTCATAGGAGCATTGGAGTTAGCGCTTCTGAAGCGATAGACCCCTCCCCGCAGGTGTTCCGGCCCATAGGCGATGCCAGAAACTTTTGTACAGAGGGCACTAAATCTGCTAAGGGAGCACAGCTTAAACGCGCCATTCAAACATATCCAAGAACTTCCATTTTCTGTTATATTTCAGGAGGCACAGATGCTGCGCGGAGCCACAGCCCTCCATGACCTCTCTTGGTCGCGGCGCAAGCACCGAAAACATAGGCTCAAGTCAAAGCTCCGCATCCCTCTCTTCCGCCCCATAGCCGAGACAGGCTAACCCCTGCGAGGCCGAAGGCGGACGCCACCCCTCCATCCGACATCCCGCCTAAGCCTAGGACCTCTGACCTGCGACCATTATATGAGCATAAGCGTAAGCTATTGTATATATCGTGGTTTTGCTGAAAGAATTCACAAACCCCTAAGGGGATTTGTGAGTGAGACGAAGAGAAACCATAATTTACAGGTGATTCCGCAAATGAAGGGGTATACCGCCTTTCCCTTGTTTTTTCCAGTCGGACCTACACGGTTAGTGATATGTTTCCGGTGGACTTTTTTGGTGTCTATAGGTTTTTGGGTCGCCCGTTCGGAACGTTTTTATTTTTTAAACATCTTTACAGATCCGTAGTCTTAATCCATATAGCATTTGTACATGTGAGATTATTGGTCTGTCTGACTGGCTAAACGAAATATTATATTAATGTAATATCGTAACTATGCACGTTATGTAAAATGTAAAAGATAACTACAAAACGTTCAGTTCAGTCCGTAGTCTTAATCCATATAGCATTTGTACATGTGAGATTATCGGTCTGTCTGACTGGCTAAACGAAATATTATATTAATGTAATATCGTAACTATGCACGTTATGTAAATGTAAAAGATAACTACAAAACGTTCAGTTCAGTCCGTAGTCTTAATCCATATAGCATTTGTACATGTGAGATTATCGGTCTGTCTGACTGGCTAAACGAAATATTATATTAATGTAATATCGTAACTATGCACGTTATGTAAATGTAAAAGATAACTACAAAACGTTCAGTTCAGTCCGTAGTCTTAATCCATATAGCATTTGTACATGTGAGATTATCGGTCTGTCTGACTGGCTAAACGAAATATTATATTAATGTAATATCGTAACTATGCACGTTATGTAAATGTAAAAGATAACTACAAAACGTTCAAAAAAAAAAAGAAAAAAAGGTTCAGTCCGTAGTCTTAATCCATATAGCATTTGTACATGTGAGATTATCGGTCTGTCTGACTGGCTAAACGAAATATTATATTAATGTAATATCGTAACTATGCACGTTATGTAAATGTAAAAGATAACTACAAAACGTTCAGTTCAGTCCGTAGTCTTAATCCATATAGCATTTGTACATGTGAGATTATCGGTCTGTCTGACTGGCTAAACGAAATATTATATTAATGTAATATCGTAACTATGCACGTTATGTAAATGTAAAAGATAACTACAAAACGTTCAGTTCAGTCCGTAGTCTTAATCCATATAGCATTTGTACATGTGAGATTATCGGTCTGTCTGACTGGCTAATCGAAATATTATGAAGAACCACCCAAGGTTAAATACCTAGCCAATATGTTTTGAGTTACACGGAAGCGTAAAAAGAATACGAGTTCGGAAATAGAAAACGAAAAGCTGTGAACTTTTTGAAGCAGTGCTTATTTAATGGGGTCCCATTACTCCTGATTACAAGGCGGGTAGTGGGCGCAAACAAATTTTTCTTGTCATACCATGTTGATATTTTGATAAAAGCCAGGGACTTGGTTGATATCCCATGTTGAACAGGAAAGGACTGTCATGGGAAATCAAGTGACAAAGTACGTGACCGAAACAATTAAAGTAATTGATCCTACTGAAGCCTAAAGAGGGTTGTACTCGTCGCAATATGTTGTTCATCTGCTCTTGTACGCAGAAAATAGCTCTACCTATAGGAGACCATACATGCCTAAGCAGGGGTTCAGGAGACCCCGCCTGACGCCTCGGATCCCCTCCCCGAAGTCACGGTTTGCCCGCTTCTTAAGGTATCACCCTATCCCCTGAGGCTCCGCAGGCCTTCCCTTCCCACGCGCCCGAGACACGTGGTAAACTCTTACACACATAGGGGAAATTGGCAAAAGTGAGTGTGCGTCGAGATGGCGAAGTCATCAAATTTTTGTTACCACCCTTGATGACCGCTCCCACGCGGGCCCTCATTTCCTGAGACTTCGGAGTAGCCCCTTGTATGATAGTAGACATGTGTTATATGTCGGCGCTAGCTTTGGCTGCGACCGTGGCCATCTGTAAAGCCACAAGGCTTGGCAAAAGTGAGTGTGCGACGAGATGCCGAGGTAATGAAATTTTTGTTACCGCCCTTGATGACCGCTCCCACGAGGGCCCTCATTTCCTGAGACTTCGGAGTACGTAGCGCCATGTATGATAGTAGACATGTGTTATATGTCGTCGATAGCTTTGGCTGCGACCGTGGCGATCTGTAAAGCCATAAAGCATTGGCAAAAGTGAGTGTGCGTCGAGATGGCGAGGTCATCAAATTTTTGTTGCCGCCCTTGATGACCGCTCCCACAAGGGCCCTCATTTCTGGAGACTTCGGAGTAGCCCCGTGTATGATAGTAGACATGCGTTATATATCGGCGGTAGCTTTGGCTGCGACCGTGGCGATCTGTAAAGCCACAAGACAATGGCAAAAGTGAGTGTGCTTCGAGATGCCGAGGTGATGAAATTTTTGTTACCGCCCTTGATGACCGCTCCCGCGAGGGCCCTCATTTCCTGAGACTTCGGAGTAGCCCCATGTATGATAATAGACATGTGTTATATATCGTCGGTAGCTTTGGCTGCGACCGTGGCGATTTGTAAAGCTACAAGGCATTGGCAAAAGTGAGTGTGCGACGAGATGCCGAGGTAATGAAATTTTTGTTACCGCCCTTGATGACCGCTCCCACGAGGGTGCTTATTTCCTGAGATTTCGGAGCAGCCCCGTGTATGATAGTAGACATGCGTTATATATCGGCGGTAGCTTTGGCTGCGACCGTGGCGATCTGTAAAGCCACAAGACATTGGCAAAAGTGAGTGTGCTTCGAGATGCCGAGATGATGAAATTTTTGTTACCGCCCTTGATGACCGCTCCCACGAGGGCCCTTATTTCCTGAGACTTCGGAGCAGCCCCATGTATGATAATAGACATGTGTTATATGTCGTCGGTAGCTTTTGCTGCGACCGTGGCGATCTGTAAGCCACAAAGCATTGGAGAATATGTATAATCAACCGTTGGATTAGCAACAACTCTTATCAGCTTTAACCAAACATTTGTCTTCAACTCTTCGGTTCACTGCTTGAAAAGCGTTTCTCTTGGTGTTCGAATTTATATTTGAAATATATTTAAACGCTGCAAGAAAAGAACGACAAGAGTTTAACTAATTTTATTTTATCGACGAGCGAAGCAAAGGCATAAGCAGAGCCTAATGATGTCCTTACCGGTACAAAAACATATATATAATCGTATTCGGTATGTTAACTTTATAAGATTTAGACTAATATAAAAAAATAAATAGGCCTGTATCCAGGGAAAGTAGATGGAACTGGAGGAATTTGAATGGTGGGAAGGCTTAAATTCTATTCATATATGGATAGCAAAATGAATGGGACAATTTTTCTCTATGGAAGAAGAGGCATGGGGCGAAACATCCCCTTTCCTCCTTCGCATCCCCCTCTAGCTATGAGTCTGAAAAGGAGATTAAATTTTTTCGGTTATTTAATAAGGGCTTTTATTATACATGGTATGATTTTATTTTATAAGCTCCGTATTTTATTTTGGAAATCATTTGATGTTCATGAGTTAAGAACTGTTGTAATAGATTTGAGAACTAGATTTGATTATTCGACACTTTGTAATCTATTGTCTGCTCAAATTTTATTTCATATTAGTACAGCACACGAATATTATTTTCGTTCAATCAGAGTTCTCTAGTATTTTTTGATAGAACTGAACTGGTTGTCCGGATAATTTTTGATGAGTATTAATGTTAAGTTTCAGAAACTCCCTGAAAACAATGGCCATGACCATAACAGCAAGCGTTTTATATGAGGTTTAATTTTAGTGATTTAGCTTCTATTCGCTTGCTATGTTTGGCGCAGCATATGTTTCGCGTCTTCGATATGTTCAAAGTGTGGTCTTGTTATTATAAAAGCTATTAGACATAGTATTTGGTTATCGTCGGTGTAAAACGGGATTACGTTTACAGCGTTTCGAGGACATGATGATTGGGTAAAAGGGTTGAAAATTCCAATTTGATTGGTCTCGTGAACGCGTATTTAGAATGCAATACGGTTGTCAGGAGAGATAGATGCCAATTTGGACAGTTTCTGTGCCTACAACCGCCTGCAAAACTCATAACGACGTCCTTTCGCCTAGTCATGAGGAGCTTTGAGCAAAAATTATAACATAAAAATCAAGCCGCTAGGAAAAACATATTCAGGCCGTAATTACTATCAGAGACTCGATTACTAAAATGTACCAAAGCTCATTCTCGTTTTAGTAGAAAGCGTTATCTACATAACTCGTCTGGAGCGCGGACAGAACCAAGGGCCAACTTGATTTCTGAGGTACCGATAACGCCCCGTAGCGATAACGCCCCGTAGCTACTATCAGAGACTCGATTACTAAAATGTACCAAAGCTCATTCTCGTTTTAGTAGAAAGCGTTATCTACATAACTCTTCTGGAGCGCGGATAGAATGAAGGGCCAACTTGATTTCTGAGGTACCGATAACGCCCCGTTCCCGGATATCCCTGGCGGCATTCCGTATTTAAATTTACAAAATAAATTTAGTAAAGAAGTCTTATCATTACAAGTTATATACACCATCTATATTTAAGACACTAGCATGCGGATTTTTTTTTACATATTTAAGTGTATAATAACGCGAATTCATTCATATTACACATTATTAAGAAGATTTTTATTTCAATATATACACCACCCATTTAGGGATAAATTATTACACCAAGTTAAACCTTGACATAAGTATATAAAGCTGAAATGCCGGTATATGCTGCGCCTAAGTTAGAGCCTTAGCCTAAGCTAATGCGCGTTTCACAGAATAATGCCCGCAACCAGAGGCAACATTTTTACGGGCAATATTGTGTTAGTGTAATTAAGCATAAGTATTTGGGCGTAATTTTTGCTTACGGGGGATGAAATGATACATATATGAGGCTTGTACTAAGCCTAAGAAAAGATCGGGGTGCTGTCACTCCATAAATCCTCTGCACTAGCGTATTTTTTTCAAAAATATACTGTTTACTCCCATCAGCTTGACTTGGGCCCCACTACTGTTGGTTATGCTTCTATACCCAACTTTTACCCGCTTCATTTTACCTCGAGAGCTGCACTGTGGGACTGCCTTCCGGACCACCGGCACAAAATATGCACTTTATTCAAGCCAGGGCTATCGCAAAAGGGTGTTAGGACGGAGGCACCTTTGTCTTCACTGACGAACGGGAAAAAAATTAACTGGTTGGTATAGAATAAAATCAATTTAAATGACAGACCCGTTCTAGGTTTTGCTATGCTTTATATCCGCTTTATAACCGCTTGCGATGCTCTATATTCAAACAATATCACTCCGTAATATTTCGACGGATGACTCTACGGGACAGAGTAATAAAATAATTTACTGCTTAAACTGCCGAATATTAATTACGATTTTCTTAAGCCAATCAGTAACATTATTTGCTCATAAATTTACCGTTTGGCTAATACTGGTTAGTTCAGACGTTTCAGATTTAGAACAGCTTGAAATGACGTGCGTAAGAAGCCGAAATTATTTCTTAAATTGGCGATTAAGCATTTGTTGACTTTCGATGATAGCAATTTGCCGTGCTAAACGCACGAAGTAAATTTTTAGTTTTATACAACAGTTTCGTATGGAAATATTTTATTTTTAGAGAGAATGGTTTGAGATGAGAAGATTCATGAGGTTTGCTAGTATCGTCTTTCAAAATTTATTTAATCTAATTAATTTTACGAGTGTTATAATAGCCAGTAATCAGTTTATAGCCAGTAATTTAAGCTAATGGCGTGATTTCAGTTTATTTCGTCATAAAAGAAAAATCGTTATATATTGTGTCCTGATATATATTTAGTTTTAGGATATTGTTCGTTCAGCCTTAGTCCCAGTTTGAGCTTAACGATGAAGACTTTTTGTTTGATTAAACAACTTTTATAAGTGCAGTATACTTTAGAACAAAAACATTTCGAAACGTTGTTTTATTCATTGCAATGACTTTTTTTTTATTTACTAAATGTATTCTAAAGTGCCCTCAGATAATGAAATTAAATAACTTGCGGTGTAGGCAACAATTAACCAGTTATAATTTACTACACACTGCTCCAAATGGCATCAGTGATAGCATTACATATTTGTCAAGTAATATCATCGGCAGAGAGCAGTGATATCATTTGCAATCATATAACACCCACTGCCAAATGTGCAATGAACAGGAGA
>JASANE010024275.1:0-84830 GCA_030248225.1 Trileptium ribeirensis
TTGTGTATCTCTTGGTTCAGTTAGTGTACTAACTTTAAATTTCACTGACAAATATGTAACAGCCGAGGTCATAAGTGTCGATGCAGGTTTCAATGCAACCCCACCCTTAAGGGTCGGAGCCCCTTTAAAGCCATATGTATCCCCACCACACACACAAGGTGATACAGTTAAAATGAGTATAAAATTGGAAAAATTTGAGTAAAATTGGTAAAACTGTCGGAAGAATTTGTCCACCTACACCCGAGCACGTGCCGCCAACGGTCTACCTTTCTAACAACGAAGCTTTTCGACATTTATCGGAAGAATGCTACACAAGGTTCTGATTTTGACAAGCAAAACTAAAATATTTTCATGATTTCTTAAAACATTACTTCTGGTATATTATTACGTATTAGAGCAATGGTGATACAGTTAGTTGGTCTCACTTTAATACATACAAAACTACGCATGTGAGGCAAATAAAACTTGTGAAAACTTCCCAAGAAAAACGGCCAAAAATTGGAATCATTACAAATCCAAGAACGTTTAGCCATCGCAAAACCAATGTATACTCAGGTATATCTACAAACAAGACTTCAAGCAAAAATCTACCAAAATTAATATTTAAATATTCGACAGCTCTAAATAAGGAATTTCATATAATTTCCTGAAGTTAAAAACAAACATAATTCGCAAAAAAAATTTAACCGTTTGAATAAAAACCTTAGTCAAAGATTGGCTATCCTCGACATCAAATGTTTTAGATTAACAGCATAAAACTACCCCAAAATGCAATATCTTTTACATAGCCCTCTTTAAAGGTCATACATACAATATAAATGTGCAAAAATACGACGCTCCTAAGTGTAATGGTAACATCAACAGTCTGCCTGACTCTGCATTTATAACGACCCCTGCATGAGTCCAACATGGTGCGGTTGTTCTCGTTCACGTCCACGTTTCATTCGTAACTTAGTACAATGGTTTTTGTTGCATTTATCGCATTCTTAACATAAATATATATTTAGTGTTAGATGTTTATCCTAATACATGCAGATATTAATTTAGCAACAAAACTAACATCATACATGGGCGACGTCCGAAGTCCCGGATGGGGATGGCGGGTGCTCCGGGTGAGGGGTTCGGTAGAGGTTCGACAAATTTAAAAAATTTTTGAGACTCAAAATGTTTTCTTAATTTTTGTCAATTTCCCTCCGCTTTTTGCCATTTTTCCCCAATTTTTCCTATGTACCCCAATATTTGTCTACTTTTGCGAAAATTTTCCGCCTGCCTTAGGCTCAGAAGTGGGAGGCGGGTTCGGAGCCTCAGGAGAGATCGGGTTGCCTCTCATGAGAGAGGGATCGGCGACGCCCTGAGGGGGAGGGGTGGTTGGACGTCTCTGGTGGATAACCGCCAATGAGGGTGTATAGACTAGGATCCTTTTTCAGTTTTACGTCAGAAGTAACGTGAGCATGAGTTTTGCGAATATGTCTTGAAAATGGCTTTCGATGACAGGGCATTACTAAAGATATATAGTAGTTAGTAAACGACAAAAATTTTGCAAAATGCCTTTTATCATTATTACTGAATATATTTATTTAGTTTTACCGTAACAGATACTGTCTGGCTAGTTTGACACCAAACGGCTGGTCTACGGCTGGACGCCAATGGCCCAATGTGGACCCAATGTTCATCCGTTCTAATGGCCTCCCGGCGGCTTAACCACCGGCCGACGGCTCACCCAACTGCTACAAATATAGAGAGCTGCCCGCCAAAGAAGCTTCTCTTACTACGATATCAATTCGATATTAGTAAATGCTTCATCAGCATTTGTTCAAAAAAGCGATTTGCATATGAAGGTTTTATACGGTGTACAATCAAACCGCTAAAGTGTCGAATCCTACGGCAAGGCAGACTGTACCAAGATTGTACTATATTTAGTGCTGGACGACGGTCAGTTTTGAGATTTATAATTAAAGATAGATTTAATTACGATCATATATGATCGTAATTAAATATTTAATTGTAAATCTCAAAGCCGACCGTCGTCGCAGATGGTACTAGAAGGTCGATATAAAGTACTAAAACGCAGTTTCTATTGCAGCACCTATAACTCAAAAATGTACGTCGCAAGTCCTTCAATTTTTTAGTATTGGCTGCGACCATAGTGCGGCACTTATATACAGGTTAAATATTTTCGGCTGCAACATCATACTTACAAGTAAAAGCAGGGGTTGGTCAATGCACATTTTTCTAGCCAAAATCTGTTCGGATTATGATGTTATCGTGTGTAACCTTGTAAGGGGTAAACTTAGTGTATTAAAAAGTTTTCATAGTGTTGATGGCATAAACCATATACTTGCAGTAACGACATAACTTTCATAACTCTTTTATGAGACAATAGTTTCAAAACCGACCAATTTTGGACAAACATCATGCATATAATACTGCTGCCGTTATGACCTGGGATTGGCTGCGCAATATGGGTCAAATTTTTCTGTGGCATGTTCCGTTTAGTTAGAACGCTCACAAAATATATACAAATATCACCACAAAATTCTGTCCACCAGTGAGAAACAGCCTATACCTTTGCTTTTAATGTAAATTTTGCTATTCTATATTACTTGGAAATGGTTAGCTTGATTTAGGATAAATATTTCCTGTACTTGCGTCCTATGATGACATACGTATACTCGTATACTGTTGAGTTTGTAACGATTAACTCTTTAAAGGAATTGGCTGGTAAAAACTGTATTCAAAAAAGCCAAAATTATCCTTATTTTGATTTTTAATTCATTAACGAATCGCCCTGTTTGATGCAAATTTCAGTAGCGCTACTCCTTGTTTATAGAGTCATTGCTGGCAGAAATGTGAAATAAAATGATGAAAATTGTTATATTATTTGTCATTAGTTGTACATTGAAATTTGAATTGAAACCTTCCTAATCTCACTTTAAACTGACTACTATTATAGATATATAAAATTAATTGAGGTTCATAATTTGCACACCGGACAGCCGGAATACAGGCTCATTCGTCCGGAATACCGACCACTCCGGCCGACTTAAAGACCAGCCTGCATGAAATACCACCATACCTGGCCTGCCTGCGGGGTAGCCAGCGGCCGTAGCGCCATTACAACCGGCTTTTCCGGCCTGTGTTTAACACTAGATTTAGATAGTTAATGTTCACAACACTTTCAGTTGCTTCCATGTGCCCCGGATTTTGTTCGACCGGAGCCCGAGTTAACGGTTCGATTTTGTTTTGTCAATTTCGATGGTGAACCGGCAATGTCAGCCTTCGGTCGTGCTGCTCTCGGAAACAGTGAGGATGATCGACACAAATTTCTCGAAAGATTTTGCCCACAAACTGTTAAAGGTGTTGAGGTAAAAGTTGGAACAAAAAACCACATGCTATCTGCTGAGACCATTGAGTCTAGAGCAATCAGATATATAGGATAAATAAAAAGGGATGCAGAAATCGCAATATTCACTTTAAAGGTTGTTTAAAAAACTCTATGTCTGTCGCAGAAATAACGTGGAACAATTCACAATTCAATGCATGACACTGGTTAGTTGGGTTCAGCCAGCAAAACGTAGTATTTGTAAGACTACAAAAATATTTCGATTATGCCGGATTAACGCATTATGCTGTTGAAGAATTAGCAATGCATTTTTTTTCTAATTTGTACGGCTTCATGCTATATATATTAGGGAGTGACCGGATTTCCGGTTCCGGCAAAATTCGGCTTCTGCTTCTCGTTCCGGCTAATTTTTGCCGGAATCGAAGTTCCGGTTTCATGTCCTTTAGATATCTGTGTAGCTTATTTTGTGATAAAAGATTATTATTATACGAGACAAAATTAGGTAACACGCTAAACCATACTAAAACACTATTCTTGATGATGTTCCATAATATAAAAATATATTATGCTCTGTGTTCGCAAAGGCACCTTTGGTTGCTTTTTTAATTTCGCAACACACATACATCGACCTCTACAAAAGTTTCTAACGCATATCAAACATTAGTATATTTGAAGTACTCCGTAGTCCAAGATTTGTTAACTATGCCGTTATTTAAGATAGAGCTGAAAGGTTCGTGCTTAGTATCTTGCAACAACCACGATGCGAAATGTGTCTTTATCAGTTAGATCTTATGCTTGTGAAAACACAACTTAAGACAATGTCGAGTATTTTACATTTCTGAGAACTGTCTAAGAACAGTAATTCACTCGAAACTGGGACTTGGGAAAACATTGATAGTCTGTCTATTATAAGGTTCGAAGCTGAGTTTCCTAAGCCCACTTTAAAGGCACAGCAAGACAATACCCCGCAGCACATTACAGGAGTCAGTGGTTGTAGTTTTCAGCACATGTAAGTGGCTTCTTCTCACAAGTGCCCAAGTGCCATACTTGCTATGTGGAGGAATAGATACTGTCGAGAAACTGCCAAATCTTGTGACAGCTGCCAAATTGTCTTTTTTACGATACACGTGGCAGTGTTACACACCTTTTGATGGCAAATTTTTTCGAAAACTGGTGGACCCTTAACATTATGAGCTGTGAAATTTTGAAAATAGGTTTGTGGTGCAAGTTGAAAAATTTGCGTTTCCTTACAGCAGGATTTTTTATGTAATCATGCAAGACTTGTTATTAGCAACCTAATACGTAGTTGGTAACAATCTAAATTTATAAAATCACAACAAGAAAATTATAATTTTAAGAAAGCGATTTTAACTTTGTAGTGCCCTAATGCCTGCCGAATTGGCTGCTTGCGACGTAAACACAATAGCAATTAATCATATTCAGCTACCCAACTCGTATGGCCAAATCTATTGCCGAATATAACCATCAACGTACAACAGATTACTGAAAAAACACCAAAATATCACAATTTTGCTTCCCTAATGCATTATTTACCTTAAGATGTGCGATGCAGGACCGGACATTGCCACAGTATCTCTAAAGCCAAGTTTGTCTAGCCGAGATTACCCTTTGTGAAATTTTAGGCCCGAGCCAGGGTTATATTAGCTAAATAGTAAAGCGCGGCCAAAAACTGTCACAAGGCCGGAATCAGCTCTAAAAGCCAGAAATATGTGATGACAAGGAAAATAATGAAAAAAAATTTGGGACACATATGGATATATAGTCGTAAAACGTCCTTCCAGATAAACTGGTATAGTTTAAATATAAGAAAGAGCACATTGTACATAGCTACTAGGTTGGCTTTTCGAAGGCGCCTAAACAAAAATTTTGAAAATAGTGATATTTACTTACTTATTTTACCTACATTTATAGTGAGTTACTTTAAGTACTTGCCTTTTTTGGGTCTAGAGCTAATTATTTACTCCGTAACACAAGCTGATAAACGGAGTTCTTTAAGTACTTGCCTTTTTTGGGTCTAGAGCTAAATATTTACTCTGTAACACAAGCTGATAAACGGAGCGTATTAAATATTTTTTCAGTAGTCCGTCGCGGCTATCAAAGCCTGATACAGCCGCTGTCAGCTAAAGTACAAACGTACTAGCATAGTTTAGCTGTGTATTTTATGTATGAAGGGCCGGATTTTGCTGCACCTTTTTTCACGAGCCCGAATTGGTTCTATGACAGAATTCGGACCCAGGTGCAATCATTCTAAGGTAAGTAGTGCATAATTCAGCATTCATAGCCCCATGTAGCACCTCACAAGGATAGCAAAACACCTAACCTACTTTTGAACTATCCCTGTTTCACTAGTTAAATAACCATATCTGTCCATTATTCACCCCCAAAAAGCAAGAAGATCATTAATACGTTTCTAACTTGACCTTATTGATAAGACCAGGTCCGGTTTCCGCAAAAATGAAGTTCAGATTCCCGGTTCCGGTTCCGGCTGATTTCGGTTCCGGTTACTCACTGATATATATTTTAGCATAAAATCTGCGAATTATATAATTCACAAATTATTGATATATAGTATATAAGTGGTTTAACTTAGTACAAACTATGAGGATAATTTTATGCTGCTGCGTTGTGATTGAAACGAAATACATTTACCATCCTTGCCATGAAAAAATCGATAGAAAGTCTATGTTTTAGCATACCTTTTTGCGCTAAATATTACTATATTCCGTTGTTCTCAATGACACTGTGTGAAAATTTAAGAATCCCAAATTGGGCTAGTCTGACAGTTTTCAACGACACCGAATTTTGGTTACTACATATAAGTTTCAGACAAAATACTTCGATGAATCTGACCATTTTATGCAGTATATAAGTAGTGTTACATTTAAATAGGTCTATATGCCCTAATAGATTCTCAAGCGTTGTAATTTCTCTAACCCAACTACTAGTATATATAATGTACAAATTTCCTAGTCAGTTTCCGCACTGTAAGCTATTTCTTTTGACGTTACAGCCTTCGTGAAGTTATTTGTAAATTCTCTAACCCAACTACTAGTATATAATGCACAAATTTCCTAGTCAGTCTCCGCACTGTAAGCTAATTTTTTTGACGTTACAGCCTTCGTGAAGTTATTTGTAAATTCTCTAACCCAACTACTAGTATATAATGCACAAATTTCCTAGTCAGTCTCCGCACTGTAAGCTAATTCTTTTGACGTTACAGCCTTCGAGAAGTTATTTGTAAATTCTCTAACCCAACTACTAGTATATAATGCACAAATTTCCTAGTCAGTCTCCGCACTGTAAGCTAATTCTTTTGACGTTACAGCCTTCGTGAAGTTATTTGTAAATTCTCTAACCCAACTACTAGTATATAATGCACAAATTTCCTAGTCAGTCTCCGCACTGTAAGCTAATTCTTTTGACGTTACAGCCTTCGTGAAGTTATTTGTAAATTCTCTAACCCAACTACTAGTATATAATGCACAAATTTCCTAGTCAGTCTCGGCACTGAAAGCTAATTCTTTTGACGTTACAGACTTCGTGAAGTTATTTGTAAATTCTCTAACCCAACTACTAGTATATAAAGCACAAATTTCCTAGTCAGTCTCGGCACTGAAAGCTAATTCTTTTGACGTTACAGACTTCGTGAAGTTATTTGTAAATTCTCTAACCCAACTACTAGTATATAATGCACAAATTTCTAGTCAGTCTCCACACTGAAAGCTAATTCTTTTGACGTTACAGACTTCGTGAAGTTATTTACTTCATTTTTATCATAAACTCCTCCCTTAGCTATATTTTGTATCCACACATGTAGGATTATACACACTGTGCCTTATTAACATAATATCCTAAGTAATACTAAAATATATCTAGGTAAATAAACATGTTTTATTCTAATTTATTCAGTTAAGCAAATTGTTCCTGTTACCTGGAGACATCCTTCGTTCAATAAGCTACTTACTACGCTTCTTTTAAACTCAGTATCTTCGAGCAACGACTGATAGTCGGTCCCTTGTCATTTGAAAGCTGATCATAAAGCAATTATGAAAAGTTGTTGACACATTATGTACGAGCGCGGCTAAACTGCTACTATACATCATTGCGCTCAACGCCAACAAAATCATTATCCAACTATTGACAGAAGTAGTATTTATATATATGCTCAGCCAATGATTATATTCTTCTCTCTGTTTTGACGAAAGTACCTTCATTAGCCTCCTAGCACTATTGATGTTGTAAACATGAGTATATAAGTGATAGAAAAAATTTGGACATATAACAGTATGAAACTCAGTACAACTCGTATGTTTACCATGGTTTTGCTAGTTAATAACATTGTCGTGTTTTTGGACTTACACCAGGATTATGCAAATTGGGTATACATATAGACTAGCTCGTGGCTCTTTTGGGACAGAGCGGGTCAAAAAATTTAGCCATTTAACAATCCACTTGCTGTTGGAGTTTCATCCGTTCGTGTACCGAAAAAAACTGCAGAGGAGATATTAGATACCACGTCAAAAACATTGTTTGTACTTTTGATATGTACACTCCACAGGATGGAAGCTTATTGTCTGTGGTTAAATGATAAAATGACTTTATTATTGTACAGCTTCAGCTTTCGCACTGGGCGTCAACACTCGCTAATACACCTTTTGCTAAAGGCGTGTTCACACGCTCAAACTTTTTGCTCAAATTTTGATCATAATTTGAGCTCAAATTTTGATCAAAATTTGAAAGAATCTTTTTTGTATTTTTTGCAAATTCGAACATATGAAAACAGTTCAAAACTTTTCATGAATATTCCTGTAGCCAATCATGAACGAGATGTATTACTTGAAAAAGTTTGACCTCAAATTTTGATCTTAAACTTTGAAATATCGCAATTTTCATTTAAAAATCACCGTCAAATTTTGATCAAATTTTGGGCTCAAAATTTGAGCAAAAAGTTTGAGCGTGTGAACACGCCTTAACTCTTGTTTTACTAACCAATTGATGAACTTTTGAATACAAGTAAACATTTATTAGCAATCATTCTAAACCCAACCATGGTGTTATACTCAGCTTCTGTTTCAAAACTTATCTTTCAGTATAGCTATTATGTATGTATATATATCGTAAAATGTATATATCACATCGGTGTGACACATATTTTTAATACTTTTTAGGCACTCACGGAATGGATTAAAAAGCAAAAGTGACGGTTGAGAACAGCACATGTGAACCATTGGGCAAGAAACCGAAATTGCATTTCTCTGTTTCTACACCATGGATTTTCATAGCTAAAAGTAAAACTCTACAGACTTTTACAATTCAAAAGTTGCTCGGATTTAGTATTCGTGAAAAGCTCATCTGGTCGTATTACCTCGCCAACATGCCCACAAATTTTCTTTAATTTGCAATTTAAGATGAAAACCATTTCAGTAATGGTTGAAAACGTGATGTCATCTAGGTCGTTATAAGAAGCTCGTTGAAATTTAAATACATATACCGTCAATAAATCATTATATCAAAATATAATCTATTACGAAATGATACGCAATAATTTCGCTTTAGATATATTACTGATTGACTTTTGTGATGACCTTGAAAAAGTACGCAACAACTCTGTACATTAATGCAAGTGGTTACTAGAAATGGTGGAACCAGGATTCTACGCTGGGAGGATCCTGGTGTGCAGTACCCCAGGCATCCCATGCCCACACCCCCGAGGAGAACCGACAGTGTGCGAAGCATTTTAGCACTAGTGAAAATTTCAAAAAAGTGTGTGACCGTCATGAAGCAACATTCCAAAGAAAGTTTGTGGTTACTAATCCCCTAGCATACTCCCCGTCGAAAGGACTATCTCCTTAGCCGATGGACTTCGGAGACATAAACACCACGTTCCGGTGGGTATGGGCCTCGACCCAAGGTTCGCCTTGGATCTGCCCTTGTTGGAAACTAAAAGAATTGCATTTTCCTCCGCAGCTGATACCATGTAGAACTATATGGTGACTAACCGAACTATATTTTTATTGGACATACCTGAGATTTTAAAAATCGTTATGAGTTGCAAACATAAACTCCAAAGACTAAAGTGCTAATATCCGGCTTGAAAGTGTGTACAACAGAGTGATCGTTTTTTACCGTTATGTTACAGAACGCATATATGCTGTGAGCGCCACATAACATACATGTATACATGATCATAAACGCAGCGCCCATGTCATCTGCAAAGGCCGGAGTTTAGGCAAAAGTAACCCTGAGTGGCGTAAATAAAATGTAGGCCACGTCGCTCTTTCATACGTGTCGAAGGTCACGCAGCTTAGAGCGGTCCTCAGGGGTGTAAACCCCCCGAGGATTTCTTACATTTTTGTTAATTTTACAACAGTTTCATTTTCCTCGAGCCGACGGCGGAACCTTCATGGGTAAATATGGTTTGACGGAGCGTCCGGCCCTTTATTGGGTAACACCCGTACCTATATCGAAACCTATGGCTTAGGTCCTTGGATGAGTCATACGCCAAGTCTAAACCTAAAAAATCGCGCTGCCGGCCCCGCACCCCCTCTCTAAGCTGTTCCTTTTTGCTGACAGCATAACGTAACGCCCACCAGAGTTTACTTATATCGTTAGAAGAATTATCAGTGCTGCAAATTGGGAAAATAAGTCCCCGACTTAGACTTTGTTTAAGATTTATGTAAAATGTGAACCTTATGCAAAGTAGTACTATATTTTACCGAATACGGCATCGCTTGGGTTTCACTTCAGCTGAAAATTACATTGGTCCAAATAGCAACGAATCCTTCCTCGACGCATTGACATTAACAATGCTCAGTTCTCGCAGACACAGTCCCATTAGTGTAGCCGCTTTTCAATGTGCCTTACTATGAGGACATCACATGTATAAAGGAAAATAACGCTGGGCAATCATGCACGTAACGTGTATCGTAGCAACCTGGAGCAGCCCGCAATATAGCTAGCGTCACTGTTTGGATGAAAGCATGCTGCAGGCAGTAGGAAACAAGAGTTATAAATCTAAAAGATAAACACCTGTTCTCATGACCCAGTTTTACAACGCTCGCCTATAAAATACGGACTCAGTATCCTCATACCAAAACATAGGTGTTTGGCGACGAGTTACTTTCTCTAAGATTTATGAAGACGTATGACATCGCAACAAATACATTATATACAGTAATTAATACCTCGATCTAAATCAATATTATCATACAACGATCAATTTCACCTTGTTGCACGTCGACCGTCTACAAAGCATGATTTTGCAAAAACATAATGATAAATAATTGAGTATTGAGGTAATTAACGGGCACAAGCTGCTTAATTTACTTTATTACAAGCCTCATCTGTGAATACCGTTGTTTTATCTTTAAATAATCAAAGCATAAATATTGTCATATTTAAAAACCACTAGTTTGTTCGCTGATCCTTTTGTGGTTAACATGATTTTGGCTTTTTATGTCGAAGATACTAGAGCTCCGGAAAAAATGAAACCGGGATGAACTATTTCTGCGGCTATTGCTGCTAACTACAACACTGTGCAAAATGCTGATTCAATTTTGACTAAATTTGATCCAGTCTTAAATCGTTTCGCTGAGTTAGTCTACTTTATCTTACCGTGACCCCAGTCTTGACTCCTACTGTACATATTAGGCATAGAAGTAACAGGTGAATGAATAAGCCACACAGTGAACTGTACTAAGCCAGTTCTAGCTCTAAGGGATCCCATCTGCACAACGGTTCCAGCGTTGTGATCCCACACTTCCCGGTAAACTGAAGGGCTTACCTAGGGAACCGGTTAGCTTAGCAGGCCGATGGCAGGTTTACCAGGGTGTTCGGCGTGGCCCCTATGGTGTCCGACGTGCTAGTGGTATGATGGTCCCCCTGAGGGAGAGTCAACCCTTAGGCCTGCTCACAGGTAATAAGGTTGACGCATCTTTCCCTAAATTCCTTGGCCATCATTGCGTTTCCTTAGTCCCCATGTGGTTTTCCTAGTTTGTTTGCAGACGTGTTACCCCGAATTAATAGGACTAAGTGATGGTCATTGCCAAAAGTCCGGTATGTTGGGGTTGCCTGAGAGACGCTTGAAGGGCCCCCTGCCTTATCATATTTTAGGGCAGGTTTTGTTTCTACCCTTGATACTATTGTTTGTTATTTCCCTGTTTAGCATGGTTTGCGGCCATTACAGATTAAACCGAACTGTTTCTATGCCTTACTAGTCTTTAACTAATCCTTAACTGGGTCTAGGCCGGTCCAACTGGTTATCGCTTGAATTGAAAGACACGTGGCAGATATTTTATTAATGGCACATAACGACATTTTATAACAACGATTAGCATAAAATCATTACCATCGAACTACTATTGTGGCATAACATTTTATGTAGTTTAAAATTATACAACCGGCGTGCGGGACCTCTCCCTTGCGAGAGCCTTCGCACGTACTCTAGCTTAGATGCCGCTTCGGCCTTGCAACATTTTTCCTGAGCCTAGTGCGTTTCCTTAGCAGCAAGAGCTTAGAATCATTTTGATGCCGTTGTAGTTTGGTTTTCCACGCACGCAATTTCGGGGCTAGTTTCCAGACCGTCAGAAAAACAGAGATATCTTGGAACGATATCTGAGCCTCCTTTGTGCACGCTTGCGCAATACCGACCTTGGTAGGGGTGTACGCGGTGGTAAGCTTGATTTTCCTTTGGGGCAGGAAGAATGGCTCGGAAAGAAATAGGGTACAGAGGGAATAAGCGAGGTCCCTTCATTGGAAACCTCATCCGCAAGGAGGGTAGCCCAACAAGGTGCGTAGAACATATGCATGCCTGGGAAAGGCACCCAAAAATGGAAAAGAAACCGGGCATTAAAATGGGACTTTTAAATTACGTGCAGGAGATTCGGGTTAAAGAGACTCAGCATACACGATGCAAGTTTCCGATCACGGAGACACGCCGCCCTCCTTTCCTTGAGGGTTCAACTAGCGGATGTCTCCCGAACCAGAAGTCATTTTCTTACTGGAAATTAGGTCGTAAAAGGGCGTGACGTTTTGCCTTGGCTATTAGCCCCACCCACACTACAATTTAGCCTGACTACGGAAAGACGATTTAAACCTGCCGTTAGATATTGACGGTACTGCTGCGCACTCCACTCCTCAATCTGTTTGGTCCTGTGCCATCCGACGGTCGAGGCAAACCAGGGTGCTCTCCTAGAATGCCGGGCTGAATTACGATCGCGAGTGGGCCCTGCGCCGTACTGGAACGGGCAGTGGAGGGTCTTATATAGGACTCCGCCTTCAGCTAAAACTAATTTTGTAAATGATTGATCGCATCAATACCCTAATGCTGAATAAAGTTGGTAAACCAGTTTATGTTACTCTCCCCTCGCGCAGTTACTAAATTCGAAAAACCCTTCGAAATGTTCACGCCAAATCATGACCATGCCAAACTCTGCTAACGAGCCCAATAATCACGGCGTCGACGGCGGGGCTGGCGGAACCAGTAGGCGTCAAAACGAGATGTTTTGCTTAAAGCTTAGCCACGACTTTGTCAAGCCCCAAAACCACCCAAACTCGCAAGGATCTATTCCTCCGTCCGCGATGCAAATGAGGGGAGGCCTCAATCAACTCAAGGAAACACCAAAAATGAAACCCTTGAATGAAAACTAAAGAAAAACCTGCAAATTTTAAGAGCAGATATAATACTAATTGAGCGTCCCTGGTCAGCACTGGCATCTCTTGCAACAAATATATTAAGCCCGTACCACAACAAGAACTATACGCTATCACTACCAAACACCGCTGGTGACCGCTAGGCAAAACATACATATGTAAACAAACCAGACATGCGATGATGAATCAATCTTAATTCGCAACAGTCACAAATATATATACATAGCTGCAGTAAAAATATGAAACGCCTACTTCAGCCACTACAAAGCAAACTACGTTAGTACTCTTTACTGTCGATAAATTATATATCCAGATACATTACACTATCATTTCATGGCAACACAGTATAGATTAAAATCGCAGACTTTTATGCTAGAACATACAAAAACATTTATAAAACTATATATTAAGGTACAACGCAACCAAATAATGCCAGTACTGCTATTGTACGACCTAGCGTGGTTATGCACAGCTGAACTCTATTCTGTTGCCAACAGTCTTAATGTAGCAACCACATCCATATGGATATAGAGACCAGTCCATTAATATGACGATCAATTTTTATGTTTAAGTTTTAAAATTCATCCGTCGTTAGACGTATCCCCTTTTTACACCCTTGGTGCGATCTGTCTCCTCCATTCCCTGAACTACAATCACGTCTGCTTCATATACTCCATCAGTAGTTTGGATATGTTCGATATTTTCTAAGCACTTGCCGACTACTTCAATGATATATATAATCATCTCACCCGGCTTGAGTAGCATCGATGTCAAAGTCTTCGTTCTGCCTTTCTATTGCTTGCAAGGCAAAACAATTTAAGTGATTGCATAGAGGGCTTCTTCTACTGAAGGGATCGGAAACCTCGCAAACATATAAATCAATGATATAATATGCGTCCATAGTGGGGGTAGCAGATAAACCACTTATATACGTATTGCTGTCCCTAAATCATTATACACAATTCTTGATGCCGAGCACCATTCCCAGCCAATACTAAAACTACCATTTGTTGGCTAAACCGGGATAACAATGGAAGAATATCTTAAAGCCTATTGTAAACTGAACCGCAAAAACCATGTAGTAGTAGCTTTATATATATGCAAATATTTTGCATTGGATAAACAAAGTAAACCAATCATGTTTGCTGCTGCTACTGGCGCGCAGGATGTCCCATAACTCCGAAATTTAAATACCGTTTTATAATGCAATAGCTACATTAAAACAATACAGCAGACTCAATGAAATCTCGCGATACAACTATCACAAAGTAACAAAAACGTACGCAGTAGAGATAGACAGGAGCTCACCAATAACTAGAATATTTATACCGAAAATTAAAGCCATAATAGAAAAACCGTGAAACGAGTTTGAATGCAATGTCTGCAATCCATAAAAAGATAGTATAAACAGAACATCTTCTCTCTGTTGCAGATATACTGGTTTTTTCCAAAGCAGTGGTATCAACTCTTAGTCCCCAGCAAATATAGCATCATGATGATGTAGCGATTTACTACAGTTCATAATACGTCACGTCTTACGGCTTGACGTATGCAGTTATTCCACAACCAATTACGATGTGAGGACTTGTATTAGTCAAATTCGACATGTAGTTTAAGCTTATAAGTATGACGTTAGCTCGCTTTGCAGAGCCAAACATCTTTAAGGTCGCGCATATATTACGTCCGATCCCATTTGCGGTCACGCAGCATCCGGGCCTACCGCATACAATGTACAAGTATTATTTCACACCACATGAACCTACCCGGATCCGACAAAATTGCTGGCGCGCTACCCAATCGGATGCAAATGTGAACACTCCATATGCAATCCCTAGGCAAATCAGATCAGAATCAATACGAACACAGCCTACGAAAGCCTCCTATAGTTAAACTGTGGTTTACAGATATATTATAGCAGTCCTTTACTTAATGTCTTGTAAGAACATTTAGTGTCTACCAGTAAATAATATTCCTTACACAAACAATATTCGTTACAATAATTGCCATCTGTAGTTACAGCCGAGTCTTACAAAATACGTCAACACTAGACACACGGTCGTCACAAGTGGAAAGGGCAAGATGTCCGCCTCCTTTCTACGGACGAAAAAACTATTGGATTAGAAGAGTTTACCACGCCCTGATTCCAGCTCCTGCTGTAATTGCCTTAGGTATGCCTGCTGTAATTTTTTAAGTTTGCTGACGCATGTACAAAATTTTAGTAATGACAAAGAACGTTAGTAAGAAAATTTAGTGACCAACTGCTAGGTGAAAGTTTATGAGACAAAACTGGTCGCTTGTTCTACGAACTATGCTGTGACATCTACATTAAATATACGTAACCCTAGAGCCGACCGATGGGCGCACCAAAATGTACAGAATTTGCCACCGCAATACAAATATATTCCCAGCACATGGATATAATCCGTTTAAAATAAAAATCCGTGTGCATAGGTGCTATTAATTACAACTCCACTGTACGTTCTATATCTATTAATGACACCTTTTGTACGCATTTTTCAACGAATGAATCAAGTAATGCATGAAACGATGCTCAATTTGTATGAAATAGAGCAACTGCAATGCGCCTTCTGTGCATGTATCAAGGATAGCTTTCATACGCTTTGCTATAGGACTGCAGCGCGCAATCTATGAAACGATCTTTGGAACTTGAACGAAATATATTCACTGCAATGTGTATATTACAAATGTATAACAAAGATAGTGGTGTAAGATTGCAGGTACGTATTATGCACTGCTCCAGCTGTTTCATCTGCAACTTGTCACACAACCGAGACCAACTGAACGCTTCGTTGATGATTTAGAGACCACTAATTTAGGCGTCAGATCAGCAAATCCGCTTATCGAGAGATACAACTTTGAAATTTTACACACGCAGTTTCTGAGGTTACGAGTCAAAGATTAAAAATGTATAGCCTTTAAACACGTTAGTTTCATTGCTTTAAACGTACGTAACTGGCTAAAGTAAACGTGCAAGCCGACGAATTCAGGATCACACCATTTTGTCAGTTGTGAATTTTCAGTGTTTCCAGTTTAAACGTACGTAACTGGCTAAAGTAAACGTGCAAGCTGACAAATTCAGGGTCACACCATTTTGTCAGTTGTGAATTTTCAGTGTTTCCAGTTTAAACGTACGTAACTGGCTAAATTAAACGTGCAAGCTGACGAATTCAGGATCACACCATTTTGTCAGTTGTGAATTTTCAGTGTTTCCAGTTTAAACGCACGTAACTGGCTAAAGTAAACGTGAAAGCTGACGAATTCATGATCACACCATTTTGTCAGTTGTGAATTTTCAGTGCTTTCAGTTTAAACGTACGTAACTGGCTAAAGTAAACGTGCAAGCAGACGAATTCAGGATCACACCATTTTCTCAGTTGTGAATTTTCAGGGTTTCCGGTTTTTTTCAGTAATTTCCCGTTTTATCGGGTTGTTTTATTTTTTTATCACGTAAAAGTAACTACCGACATTACAAGAAGAATACCATATAACATTCTATACAAGGAACTCCGTAATAATATATACTAGTAACTCGTGTACCGTTGGGAAACAGTTCAGCGCGAGCGTTACTAGACTGTCTTAGTAACCGTCTCAAAGGCTTCTTCAGCCCCTTCAGTCTTAAGTCTAAAATACACCAGTAATACAATGAAAGAGCATCGTTATGGGCCATTTCCAACACAATAAATTCTATATCTTTTATAAACTATGCTCATCTAAGCCCCTAGTGCCTGCCGTATTGGTTGCCCAAGCGAAATACAACTGCTTTTATTGTATTCGATAACACATGGTCCATTTCATTGTTACAAATCTGCTGAAAAATTCTAAAATTTGACCATTCTAAATGACCATTTATTTATATTTTTATGACCATTTCCAATTATTTGACCATTTTCAATGTTGAAATTTATGATTTACAACAACGTTGTAATTCTCGATGAAAGGATTTTGCATAGAGGTTCATTTCGGTGGCAATAGAGACAAAGAAAAATCGATTGCTATTGTTCGATGATAAAATTCTTGTTTTCATAAAAAATTTCCCGTTTTCAATTGCTCCCGTTCCCTGTTGAAACCTCCGCGTAGTTTAACCTAATTACAAGATTCCTCCCTTTAACAAATTCTTTATCAGTTATTAGCCTAATAGAACCTATTGAGATTGTCTGAGGTACATTATAGGAATTCGATGCGCAATTAATCCCATAATATGCATCAAGGCGTATTAAAATTATTAAAAAATTAGTTAAAAATGAAAAATTAATCCTGCGCAGTAATTTAATATAAATAAATCTACGGCAACACAATTTTGGGCGGTATCTGTACTGTACAACTAAACAAAAAATTAGATATATAAAATATATTTCACTGCCTGCTATGAGGACATCATAATAGTACTAAAACCGGTAACGCAATGCCATGTCCCAGGAACACGCAACTCTGATAAACGTTTCCACTTCTGATCCAAAACCTTGACCATCAGATTCTGTCACAACGTTTGTCACACAAAGTTCATAACACTAGCCAGCGCCGTTGGATGTCATCTACACCTCAGTGAAAGCGCATTAAAATTTGTTTTTTAACTACATCGTTAATAAAACTATAGAAATTATCATAAATAATTTCAGATATTCTAAATTGAAGATACTAAAAATTAAAAAATCCACAATAAACAGTGTAATTTGAAATACTATTGTAAGGGCGTTGACAATCTAAGTCGAGATTTACCTTTAATTCTATAAAATTGACGGTTTTCAGGCTGGGTGGGGTATAACCGAGAAGACCGTTATGATATGTTGCAAGTGCAATTTTTTCTTAGCCATTTTCAGTCCTGAACTGATAGAGATAAGTCCCATGCTGACACACAGCAAGGAATCATTATCGATGGACAGCGTTCAACAAGATCGGTTCAATAACGGAAATGGAGACACAGTATAATAAATAATATTGACAACTTCGGCATCGCACAGCACAAAACAATGTAACAACACGAAAAAAACATAACAAATACTACCGACAAGCGGCGTATTCAAAGCTCTACCTTTTAAGTAAACATTCGACTAAATAATTTTAAGCTAATGGACATGTCTTCTGTACCACATTGAGCTGAAATACGCGACACTGCAATGCCAATAAATGCTAAAACGTACGACATAATACCATCGCCAAAACATGCCATCCAGCGAATCTCCGTGTTAAGCTCTGAATATTTTTCATAATGCTGGCCTCTCTACTGAGGGGAGCCAAGGATCCTCGAGCCTGTCCCAGAATTTCGATGACTGTCTTCAGGCCGCGACAACAGATTTTGGCTTCCCTTTAGTTAGCACCAGCTGTTTTGGATTGTTTTCCATTATCCCCCAGCCCGAATTTGGCCAATTTTGAAGATAAAGAGCTAATTTTGGTATCGATCAATGCAGCTCGATGAGGCGGTTCAGGGAATGCTCATTTTACCCATATCCCTGAAATTTTTTTTCGATTTTTTTGAGGTCCCAATGATCGCCTTGGGAAAAAATGTTTTTCATCGCAATATGACCATGTTTGGTACCGTTCGACATGGTGATGAGAGAAATCTACCGGTGTGTAATATATTGAAATCTACGTCACCGTTACAAAGTTACGAGGGCCCAAGTAACCCTGAGGGCGATACGTTATAACGTTAGAAAAAGGAACAGCTTAGAGGAGGGGTTCGGGGGCGTCAGCACCCCGACTTAGGCTTAGTGTATGTCTCATGCAAAGACCTTAGCTTAGGCTAAGACTAAGACTTAGTATATCAAGAACGGCATGGCCAGCATTTTATTTTCGCCTCTCAGGGTTACTTGGGCCCTCATACCTTTCTAACGGTAGCGTAAATTTCAATATACTACACACCAGTAGATTTCTTTCATCAAGCCGAGTAGAATGGTACCAAACATGGCCATATTCCGAAGAAAAAATTTTTGGGTTCCCAAGGAGCTTACCATTGGGACCTCAAAAAATCGAAAAAAAAATTTTTCAGGGATATGGGTAAAATGAACCGCCTCATCGAGCTGAATCGATTGGTACAAAAATCAGCTTTGTATCTTCAAAATTGACCAAATTCCTGGAAAAGAACCATGTTTTCTTTTGACATCAACAATGATCCTCCTAAGAAACGGTTTTAACAAAACTTAAGACTAACGCTATTATTTCCATTGTTCATGATAAATTTCCGAGTAAGTTGAAGCATTCAGTAGACAAATAATAAGTTTTCAACAAAAACAACGATGTAGACATTGTAAAGTCATAAAAATAATGCTATAATGTGAGTATAAAACTCCCCCGTTAATCTGCTGGGCACGATTCCCACAAACTAACATGGGGGTACACCCCACTCAAGGTGTTTTCTATTTGAAGCTGGAGGTTCCTTCCAGGTTAGGGGGAAAACCTGCCCACCGCCTAACCTGGAGGGAAAATCCGGCTTAATTCTCAAGGTACTAATTTGCAAGCTGTGACGACACACTGTGTAAATATAGCTGCTGCGCAGGCAGGCATGTTTGACACTAATGCACATGTTCCTTTCAGTTTTATTGGGCAAAATGATACATCTTTCAGTTTTATGGGAAAAAATGAAATAATGTTAAGTCTTACAGTATATACATACAATATATTACTGTCGGGATAGGATCAAAAATTGAGCGATGCGAATAAATGCTGGACCAATAATCATGCAACAAAAATCAAAGCTTGCATATTATCCGAATATTGCAATCCAACATATACGATATCGTGTTTGGTATCTGTTTTCGGAGCAAGAACCCAATCATTAACTGCACCTACTGCTGAAGTTGCTTACGTGATCTGCCATTACCACTAAACACGCTAGTCTTCATCGTTTCCATAGCCCTGCCCTATGAATAGTTTGATTCACTTCAAATATAAATTATTTCATCTTTCGTACATACGCTTAAGAAATGGCTGATACTCGCTTCGCAGCCCGAAACACGTTATAATAACACTGCTTGCGAGATGTTCGCTGGCTCGAAATGCTGCAGTCATTTCTAGCGCGTACACTATCTTTGCATAAGCAACTTTTTGAATTTGCTTGTTATATTATCAGTTAGCACTACAGGTTCGAGCATCCAAAATTCCCAAATGTAAATTTGCACCACAAATCCTGTGGCGCTTGTGTATCCTTGGTTCTTCGGTACATACAACGCTTGTGTCGCGTCTGTTTCTGCCAAATTTCCTTTCAGTTTATTTTTTCATAATAGACCTTGAAGTAGGAAGGAAAGCAACGTAATAACACAAATTTGATAAACAACACATTGATAAACAATATTCGATAACACTTGACGAAACTTTCAAACATCAGTCAAACAAAAATAAATTACATTTAATGCTTATAGTAGAGCCAGTCTTGAACGAATTAAACTCAGTCATTTAACGAACATCGAAATTAGAAATTCCACAATCCATCATTTGACTCAGCTCGTCAATATGGTTGGAATGACATATAATATTATGCATTTACCGAGAAAAAAATTGTTTTGTAAAAGTTTGGATCCAAGGGGAACCCGAAAAAATTATCTTGAAACTGGCATAAATAAATATTTTCTGTTCCAGCTCAACGAGCTAAGTCGAACGGTACCATAATAGTCGTCGTATCTACAAAAATGATCAATTTCGACTTGGGGCTAAAGGAAAAATCCCAAAAATTTTGATCATGTCAAGCTTTTCCGTTTTAGCAATGAAAGAGGAAGCACTTGACACGAGTATTAAACTGTTAATCTTAGTAACTAATAAACTTAACCTACGCCCACCAACTATCCTATTTTGCCATTAAGGATATATAAAGTGTTACAGATCGTTTTCGAAGAACCATTCGCAAGCACACAGCTCTGCGATAGAAATCCGTTAAATTTGTGTACGTGAAAATTCAACGAAAATTACTGTTTTTTTTGCGAATGAAAATATACCGGATTAGGACTAGGCTGGCATTGTTAGCGAACACTGCGAGTTAAACCACAGGACGAGTTAATCTATGACGTCAGTATTGCGTGAAATTTCTTCGCTAAAAACGACAAATACAATAATGAAAGCCTCATAGGCATTAGATAACCGTTTTCCTGCTATTTCAAAACCATCAAAATTCTGCTCGAACACGAGGTGTAATTTTTGGTATTTGTTTCCGATTTTGCCAATTTCTGTTAGCGAAAAACCGATGAAATTTACACATTTATTTCATAACAAAGGTTTGAGATTCGCTATCGGCTATTGCAAAACAGGACGGTTGATGCGCGCAGCTTAAGTTTGTGGTTGATGCGCGCAGCTTAAGTTTGAGGTTGATGCGCGCATAAAGTGAAAAGGTAGAAATGTCATGTTAATCAGTGAGCTCATACGCTTACGTTCATAAGGCAAAACTTTATAAATAATTATCCCAGAGTGGAACTTGTATTTATCCTGGCTTCAGTAAGTGAGCTACCAATAACGCAGAACACAAATCAGACATTAATCCTATTAAGCCAGACGTAGCGCAGCTTTGACTAACCGCGGTTTGTTGTAAGAGCAAAATCTTTAATATACTTCATATGTACGAGAATCGCATACCATGAAAAATACTTTTTGCAGCAGTACCGAAATTTTGAAAACGCCCTGTAATCAAGCGTGCAAAGCTGAAGTTCCGAGAACTCCACGGACGAGGTACCGTTTGAAAAGTGATTCGGCTGGCATCAGATCATGTAGAGTGAATGCGACGGATTCATGGATGACAACGCCTTCGCATCCGCAAAGTCAAGTGGGATACAAGTTTGAAGTGTTATGATTGATAGTCACGGCCAGAAATGCTAAATAACGGATCGAAATTTCGGCTGGTTTCGACTTGAACGAAATTTCGATCGATTTCGATTTATAATTTATAAAATTGCGATTATTTTCTATCGATCCCGATCGCTTTCGATTGCACTTGTTTTGGCCATGACTGTATATTCAAAAATATTGTCAAACAAGCTATCCTGTCGGAAACACATACTATGTGTCAAGAACTTTCGTTTGAAAACGAAAAAGTTTTCTTCTTGAAAGAAGAATGTCACAGCAGTCATATTGCTATTAAGAATAGAATTTATGCGCCTGGGCTACATATAATTATTTAAATATAAACTTTACGACGGTTCAGCATAAAATATGGTTTTTGAAACATGTCAAATTGTTTGATTTCAGCGTTTGCGAATATGCTGTCTATAAAATAGCAAGAATGAATTCAGACCTGGTAAAGTTGATAATATAATTTTCGATGTCATCAATTCTCGGAATTCCTAAATGATTTCATCTCAGTTGTAGTCAACAAATCCGAGACGTTTGCTGCATGCCTTTTTTCCTGGCATGCAGACTCCAGCGGTCGGATCTGAAAAGGCTTTTATGACTATAACAGATACGTGCAGTGCAATTAAAGCTTTAATGCACAGCCTGACAGAAGGTGAAATCAATGTCACAGCCTGACGGCTGTGACAACAATACTATTAATTATTGAGCTGAATATTATGGAAAACATCACAGCTAGCTGTTCGCTTACAGATCGCTGTTCGTTCGCGACGATAAACCATTGATTTTTATAATTTTGATTTACACACAACAATAAGACAACACTGTATGTAAACACAAAATAATACAAGTAAACACGATAAAGAAGATTTATTTCTATTTGTACTACTCGCACCGCTACATACAACGAATGGAGCTACACGGCTGGTGGTAAACATCTGGTCTCGGAGTGCTTTTGGCGTATAATAGATGATGATCTGAGCGTCATGGGTGGCCCAAGTTTGGCCGAGGAACGCCAATAAGTGTGACACTTTGTATTTATAAACATTATAGCGTGGGTTTGTAATGTGGACATATAGGTAGTTTTAGGAGGTAACCATCGATCGGAATATAATTTACCTATGCGCGAGTAAACTTAAAAGGTCCCAGCTGACCATCCTGTTTTGTAAAAAAATTGAGTTACCGAACAGTTTCAGTTTAGCCGAAAAAAGTGTTATTTGTTCGCGAACATCAAATTTCTTCGAAAACAAAGTTTTGAAGGATTTGAATTATAAAGAATTTCGTTCGCAAAATAGGATGGCTAGTAGGTCATCTTAAGTTTGGGCGTTCTGTTTTTGTTACGGCCAATACTGTATTTTAAGATTCAAAATTCGTTAGTGATAATTTATCATGAGGCTCTGAATAAAATGCAAGTGGATATGTATTTGTGAGGGGTGTCAACGCCCACCACGGGTCAGCAGCCAGAGGTGACAATAAATTAGTACCGCTTCCCCTTTCCATACAACTCAGAACAACATGATAATAATTGTCAGATCAATGCAGAACAATAAAGCGGGTCCTTAGAAAAACGCAATCCAATGACAGCAGCTGTTCTAAAACAAATACAAAACCTATATAATATCAATAAAATGCTGAAATGAACTTTTGAAGAATCCTGATCATTTACACCGACTTACAATACTATAACCAGTGTTGTTCGCTCAACATCGGTTATAGTATTGTAGCCAAAATTTACATTAATTTTGTTAAAAGGTCTTTTGAAGTATATTTAAAATGAATGTAGTTTGTCCAGAATAGTTTGTCGACACTTCGGCTCGCGGATTGTTCGTTTGAAACACAGCGGGCATTTTTTTGCGAAACCTGCAATACAAAATTTTTAAGGTTCGCAGAGCACCTCATCCAAGTGCAATTCAAAAGTCGCCCTAGGAATAAGTTGTAATTAGAGTCGCATCAAAGATTTTGCCTTAATATCAACTCACGCCACAGTTCGGTCCCAAGAATTATACGACCATAGTTTTCGATCATTATCACTCCAGTACGACAACACAACGCGTGTTAACACAGTCAAAATCTCACAGTATGTAATTGCTGGATTTGAAAATCATAACGTTTGGTAATTCATCACATAGCAGTATCATCACGCTATTATGGTAACACCGCCGATTGTAGTGTTTTAACTACTACGTATTGTTATGATGAGATTAATTTAAGATTTTTAATTTTTAATACAATTTTTGGTATGACACCATAATGCTGCACATCATGGAGGCTTCCCACGTCCGTGGGCTCAGGTAGATTAGGTATGACAATGTATTTTATACTATTTATAATTATTATGGGATTGATTTCCATTTCTGCCGGCGTGTCAATTCCCCGTCCCTAGTATAGACGCATGACCCAAATGAGACAAAAAACAAGTCGGAATCCAGGCACCTGCTTGATAATCCAGACTAGAGCAGAAAAGTGAATAATCGGAGCATCCTCAGCCCAAGTCGTTCGTCAAATTACATAACGATAGGCCAACTGTCATATGCCAGTACAATAACCATAACATTTCCATGACGTCATACGGTACTTTGGAACAAATGATAAGCGTCCTAACCGCGAAAGACGGGAAAACCGACACGAAGTACACCCGTGAAGCACAGATTGAAAAATGCGAAAATATCCAATATATACTTCTGAGCAAGAAAATTGCCTATTTTGGAGCCAGAGTCTGGGCAAACGATCCGCTGACTCGGGGGCTGATCAACGGTTTCAGTGAGGTATAATAGAGCGGATTCTTTATAAGAGATGGGTTTCAATCGTGCCGTCGCTATGCTACGACGACGGCACACCCGAAGTTGTTGGTGCTGTCGATGGGATAGCATTGTCAACTACTGGTAAATTTTGTGCCTGTGATTGCTGAGCATTATTGTCTTGATTGTTTGACCGGCAGCCCTAGAATCAGAAAGTAAAATAATTTTTTAACGTTTCAGCTATGTCAAAATATGTAAATGACTACTAATAAAACCAATTGCTACAACAATAATTATTCGTTCTTATTAGTTTGTCTATTATTATTATTCGTTTACGGCAGTTAATCTGCACACCTACACAACAAATCAGCTTAATGCGCTTTTCAACTTTCGACTATTCTGTCAACAATCCAATATTTACAAAGTGGCCGCAGATTTCTGGGCTATAAAATTCAAGAATTTTCAAAGATCCATCAATCAACTCTTCAGAGCACTTAAAATTTTTTAAACATATTAAACAAAACGAATGGTGCTTGCCTCCTGCTACCAAACATTCAGTATAATAAACTGCAGCTGAAAGTATTCACACATCATTGAGTAAACTAAAGTGCATCAGCAATCTGATTTTTCAGTGGTTCAACAAACTAGAAAGGCGCATGGGCTGGGATATAAAGGGTGATCCAAATCGTCATTTCAAAAGCGCGGGTTCTGCAAAAGTTTTGCTGGCTCTAATATTCGTGCAGCTAACTTTCAGTGTTTATTATTGCCATGTTGGCCCCGATTATTGCTGTTAATAAATTTCTACATGCTCTAAATTATTACGATCAGAATTTCTCAACGTTTCAATCCTCTTTGGGAAACCCGAACCACAGCTCAAATAATCCGGAATATAATACAGGACGCGTTTATTAAAACGTGGCCTACTACTATAGTGCGCTGTGCCGTCCTGCCAATCCCGAAAGTACGTGTTCAACTTCATTTTGATAAAACCTGAAGTTTTTTGTAGTTGGAGTGGTTTTTGTTCCAAGCAAATAAGTTATGTTCTTAACATACAAAATCATTATAGGGCTAATATGACACCAAGAGAAAGTGAATGATGTCCTTTCTATTTTGTTTACTCTACTGACATTAATTGATAAACGATGAATTTGTATGTCGAAGGCGAGACCACGTAGATTCACAAAAATATTAATGAGCGGAACTATAGGAGTATAGATCACAATATAAGAGGCTTCAGGTTGAACATATTACCCCTAAATTGTAGAAACCCAACGGTTCGCACGAAGTATCTAGTATATCTGTGTATACAGTCCTTCTACTGGGAGAAAGATCAGCATACTTTTACAGAATTTCTGATGCCGAAAAATCCTACGATCACTGGTTTTAAAAAAATCAGTCACTGAAAACGGCGTAGGTGTCAAAATAACCCCCATGAAAAATCCTGGATTTTCCTAGCAGTTTTCCTGCATTTGCTGACTATGTACTACAGCTATCTCTAATTCCACAAGTTTTCAGTGCTTAATTCAAAGATTTTCCCAGAATTTAAAGTATTTTCCAGGACGCTGCCACACAGAGTTCAACCATCTCCCGTCCTGAAGTTTTGTTATTCATCGTAGACAATTAAGTGTCCAGATCAGACATCACCTTATGTAGTACATTCCGACACGTAGATACATTTTGAGGTCCATAAGAATACTGCATTCAGCATCAGTTAGCCGCAACCATTGTAGATATAAGTAGCCATTGAAAACAACGTGGAGAAGGCATAAATTTAGCACTAAATCGTAAGCAAATACAGCGCCAAACATGACAAATAATACTCTGCTCTTCTATCAATACACGCTACAGAATTCTATGTGACTTACAGCGCAATACACTGTTCCAGATATTAGGGTACAGGCGAAGACACACGAAACGTTATAAAAAGATATTTAAAAACAACAAAAATGTCTCGACCATTACATAATCTCTGTCACAATAAATTCCGTCATGACAGCAATCGCTACCAATACTGCTAAACTGCACTTCACTAACAAAATCAACCACGCCATGTTTTCTCTGCGATTACAAAATTTTGCGAAAATAAAAAGGCTTAGTATCAGACCACAGAATTTTATATAACTGTATTCATTAATAGATTATTAGAATAACACACAACAAAAAATCAAAACTAGGAATAATTTTTCAAAAGTTCAGCTAAACGCCTCTCACCGTGTCGCCCCTTTTAAAGATGCGAGCAAAAAAATTTCGCGTGCGACCGCCTGCTGATGACCGCGGTGGCGGTGGGGCGTTCTCGGGTAAAAGATCGGGCGATGGGCCGCCGTCCGGTCCAAAAACGTTGAGTTCGGCGAAGCACTCTGTTTCAATCATCTGAAATCGAAAAACAAACATATCGCTACGGCAAAAACGGTATATCTATTGCAACATTCGGCGTAGTGCACAGTGGACTTGAAACTCACAGCAACCTATTCCGCACACTGCAACAGTACAACGAAGCTTTCGAAATGGCGACAGTCTTTGGTGGAACCAAAATTAAACCTACTGTTACGTAATATGTATTATTTACCTGACTCAGACTTCTATACAGACAGTAGATGTAAAAAGCGACTGTCGCTTTTCGAGGAAGTAGTGCTACGAAAAACAGTGAGTGCAACGAATCAACAAGGGTAATTTCTGACAGACGCTGTACATGTCTCGTTAATGCGAAAGCAGCAGCACCTTTCTTAGAATTTGCTAAGATTATCTATTAAAATATTAATTATAACCTAGGTTTAGCCTATCCATTTAGCTGGGCTCTAAAATTTTGGGGGTTAGCATTTTCAAGGGCTCCCTGGCTGGCAAAAACGGGGTGCCCCCGGTTCCGCCCCCCCGGCAAAATTTTGGGCTCCTCGGTGCATCGTCGCTTAGCAAAATTTTGTTGTTTCCGATAGGTAAATACACCCAAATGACATAAAATTTGATCAAAATTTGCTGCAAAATCGGGTTTTTTATCCATTAAAAGCGTTTTCAGCGTTTCTTTACATTGTTTGTAACCGTTTCTCGCATGAAAAAATACCCTCCCTGGCATAATTGGAAGCCCCTAGTTCCGAACCAGGGAGGCCCCGCATTTATGGCAATGGCAAAATTTTCAGCCAATGGAGAGCCAACTTGAAGATGTGGGACTGGCCTAAGGGTCAATAAGAATGTATTTCCGACTCCTAATAATGCAGTCTGGCTTAGCCACGAACGTGGAGGGGCTAAGGAGGCGAACGAATCGGCCATCACAATTCAGCCCCAAGGTATTTTTGGTTCCCCCAGTTCACCGCACCCTTATATATTTTTTGCGCGACTAAAACATAGGCCCATTTTTCTTAGCGTGGTAAAAATATGCCAGTTTTTGTTATGGAACTAAAAAATCCCTAAATATTTTGCCTGGCGGTTGTAAACAAACACCGTAATTGCCGTCAATCTGTAGCATTTCACTATATGATATCCATTATTGTTGTATATTTACTGCGAATCAGTTGTTTACACTACTTACGCCTTTTTCAAGCCCCAGTTTGACTTGGCGAAAAGCTAACTTCTCACCCCTCCAGTTAGGTTCCCCAGTACTTTGAAGGCAGTTTGAGAAAGCCAGACCTTTACTGTGAAAATGAAGCAAGCAGAGCCAGACACATTCCAAAAATTTAAATTCTCCGCTTATGATTATCCCCAATTTACAATAAACATTAACGAATAATTTTGAATTTCCTTTACGGCTTTTTCAGCTTCGCACACTATTTATATGTCTCTTGCCCCACATGCTAATCAGAATGCAAAACCGACTTTGAGGCTGTTAAGCGCTATTAAAAGGTGCTGAAGAAGTCACGACCAAAACATAGTTCCACGCGAATAAGAATGTATTGGTTGGTTCTTTCAACAATAGTATAAATACATTTTTTATTTACTTCATGCTGCCATGGTATCGAAACACAACCGGTATTAAATTTAACGTAAAAATTCGAATCGTCTTCGTCGAGGCGGACGCCTTTCACCGTGCTAAACTGCTCGATATCAAGTACGTCTTTGGCGTATACAGCTCGTGGCTAAAATGAGAACAGATCACACCGGTAATACTATTATCTCGTATACGCGGTTTCATCAATTATAAATAGTTGTCATTGTGTGTTATCGCCTGTAACAGGCTTGTGTTTAATGTATATATACGGTCATAGATAAAAATAAGTGTGTAAAACCGAACTGGAAACGCATACGAACGTTAGACCGTTCGTTTCCAAACGAACGTACGTGAACAAAATTTGTCGTACTTTAGAATGGTTTTTACGTTCGTATATAAACAAACGTAAGCGAAAACGAACCTTGCAACGTTCGTTTATAAACGAACGTTGTTGCAATAGTTTCCTGTGCACTATTTTAGTTCGTGACCGTGTCACCCTATAAAATTTCTGGAACCCCTACAGCCTTATAAACTAGTAACTCTATCGAGATTGCAGAACATACTGAAGCATACGTATACCTAAGCCCTTTGCGTGCATAGCCAATCAGCTCTCCATAGCATACGTTGATATGCTAAATATAGACATCACACAATACCGCAAAAGTTAGAACAAAACTAACACGCGCAATAAGTTTCCCATGCCCCAAAACCCTCCAAGTGCAAACTATCAGCCTCCCAGGATGTCACAATAAAATTGGGAATTTTGGGTCGATGAACCATGGGGCGCCATACCCCCGTACCCATTGAACCATGAGCCGCAAAGCAAAATCAACACGGGCAATGAGTTCCCCATGCCCAAAAACGCCCCGGCAAAACTTTTCAGCCGTCCAGAACGTCAGAATAAATTTTCGAATTTTGGGTTGAAACACCACGAGGGTGCCACACCTCAAACCCCATGAACCGGAGCCTTAATCGAAAAACAAAAAGAGACATCGGCATTTAGCATTTTAATATGAAATAAAACCAATCATAGAAAAAAATCGAAAGTTAAGATAAAAATAACCTTGCTTCCGTGCAGGATACTAAACCGGGGTAGAAACCCACATTTTGATCCCAAATCAAAAAACTCGGTGATGTACACAGTAAACCGACTATGCCGGTTCGAAAGAGCCCAAGATCATGAACACTGGTTGAGTCGTTGCCGACTTATGACCGATCACACATAGGCGGAATTTAAAATCTTTCACCGCTGCAACACACAATCTCCACTACGTTCCGATTATTGCAATTTCTGTTGCAGTGTCTTTTCTACAAATAAATGCATGTTTATATCTATACATATATACATAATTATTATTCTCAGTCATGTGTCATTAATAAAACCCGTGAAACCTATGAAGCTAGTCTAATATGAGCTAAGAACACAACATCTTCTGTGTGTCACAAAATCTATAATAGCTTATCTGAAGGTATAGAAAACAACGCATAATCAAATAAATTATTCTTGGGCACGGAATTTTTTCGGTAAATTGGGTTCGCATACGGTCAGTGTTAAACTTCTTGAAATATTCGTTCTAGATAACTAAACCATCGTGTTCGGTTTACTGAATAACCTATACTAGTAAGTCTATCGAGATTGCAGAACGTAGTGAAGCATAGGTACACCTACGCCTACACCTTTTATGTACACATCAAATCAGCTCTCGATAGCATTCGTCGATATGCTATATGTGGACATCACACAATACCAGCACAAGTTACAACAAAAGTAACACCGGCAATGAGTTTCCCATGCCCGAAAACCCCAAAGTGAAACTTTTCAGAATAAATTTCTGATTTTGGGACGAGGAACCATGAGGGTGACATACCTCAAACCCCATAACTCCAAAACCGGAGCCTTAATCGAAAAACAAAAAAGAGGCATCAGCATCTGTCATTTTACTATAAAATAAAACCAACCAGAGAAAGAAATTCGAAAGTTACGACAAAAATAACATTGCTTCCGTGAAGAGTACTAAAATGGTGTAAAAACCCTTATTTTGACCTCTGACCCCGAACCAAGGGGGCACCATACCATTGTACCCACGGGTCGCAAAGTAAAACCAATACCGGCAATGAGTTTCCCATGCCCGAAATCCCTAAAGCGAAACTCTTCAGCCACCCAGGACGTCACAACAAATTTCTAATTTTGGGACGAGGAACCATGAGGGTGCCATACAGCAAAACACATAACGCCAAAACCGGAGCCTTAATCGAACTACAAAAAATTTAGGCATCGGCATTTATCATTTTACTATGAAATAAAACCAACCAGAGAAAGAAATTAGAATGTTAAGATAAAATAACCCTGCTTCCGTGCAGGGTACTAAAAACCCTCATTTTGACCTCTGACCCCAACCATGGGCGTCATACCCCCGTACCCATAGAACCATGGGTCGCAGAGCAAAATCGGCACAGGCTGGATGTTGGACTCAAGATAACAAAATCATTATACAGTTTTCAGAAATACCTATATATAGAATATTCCTGATGCCGTGCATACAAAATTTGCATTTAATGTAAACGCACTACATTTCGTAATCGTGTTCGTCGACCGTAAAACCCGTGAAACCACATGAAAAGGTATAATTTTGGCAAGTTTGACTCTAGATGGCAAAACCATTGTATTCAGCGTGCTTCATAACCTAATAGGCACTCATTGTGGGGTAAAAACAAGCAAAAACATGGCTAAATTTGTAAAATCGCCATTTCTGTCTACGGGTCAACGAACCTTTTTCGGGTCCATAGCGGCCAGGCAGTGGTCCCACAAAAATCATTGTCAGCAAAGTTGTAGATATCGGTAATTCCATTGACGATGTCTATTTGCGTTGCCTGCATCGCGTGATATGAACTACTTAACAGTGGTACCCCTATGGCCAGATTTGGCAAAGAATCCTTAAAATTCGTTCTGCCATTTTGACCTGAAGATGTCCGCATTCAATTATACGGCACAGAAACGACAATTTTACAATCGAACAACAAATTTGAGAAAATCCTTCCATGCGAAAATGAATGACAACGACAGACAAAGCAGAGAAGTTTTAACGATTTTTCAACCTAGCGCCCTCAGAGGACACTCCGCTCGCTTCGTTTCAATTAAACATCTGAAGACTATATTCTGGAAATACGGTTCATCCACCCTGAAACCCCTTAGACCACTGAACAGGTATAATACACACACGTTCGACTATAACAAATCCATCGTATCGCCGCGCGTGTACCTAATCGACACTAATTTGAAGCACAAACATGTAATAACATGCCGGAATGTGAAACATAGATATTTGTGGCAAACGTCGACGAACGAATTTTGGGCTATACAGTGATCCAGGGAGCCGTCCCACAAACAGTGATATTCAGCAATGTTCTTGATCTCGATGACTGTTCCGTAAAGTAATGTGAGATATGGACTGTGAAACCACACAGGTATCTCCTTGGCCTGGTTTGGCAAAGAACCTTTAAAAATCGGTTTTTGCCGTTTTGACCCGGAAGATGGACTCGGGGCTTTTAGCGTTCAACTAAAGCACACATCGTTAGAAACAATTACAGAGATTCTATCGAAATCTGTCCTGCCAAAGATAATTTATGAATTACACCGACATACAGAAAAAAGAAATTTTAACAATCTAACCTCAATAGCTCACTGTAAACTCAATTCGGTTCGCTCGCTTCATTTCAGTAATCTTATTTACATTAGAAAAAATGTTTTAAGCCTAACAGATATCACATTTGCATAAAAATTTTTGTTTTCCAAACGCCCCGGATGATAAAAATTGTCAGCGGATAGTGGTTCCTATAACCGTGCATATCTACATTCTTAAACGTATAATTTAGTTTAATGTCATAATCAAAAGCTCCTGTAACTAAAGTATTAATAATCGTTTAAACATCTCCAAAATCAAACAATTTTATGCAATTATAATCTCAAAGTGTCGTCACCAGTATTGCTGTAGAAACAATAATCAGCACTAAAAAATTTCGGATAATATTTGAAATATTTTTAATTTTTTTATGAAAATTGCGTCACTAAAAATGAAATTGCTAGACATAGCGGAAGTGTTCCGCGATTAGATGATTACTAAGCAGATCTATTTTAAGGAACATAACATAGCTTACGTCGGGAATGAACGGCGGTTCCAGTTTTCCAGCCTCCAGACGTTTGAAATTAAGTGACGAAAAGAATCGATGAGTTTTCATTTCTTTGGCACCCAACAGTGTGCCGAGCCGAAGTTTAGGATCTTTTTGGAGCAGCTGAAAATTGAATAATTTGCCACACAAACAAAAACATATATTACGGTATTACGTGATATATGTAACTCTTCATTGGCTAAAAATTTTGCCAGCGGCCATGAAATGGGGTGCACACATTTTTCCCTGGATGCACCAAAAATGCGAGGCCTGACTTTACAGAAGCCAGTATATGAGGCAGTTGTGTTACTATACTTCAACCAGATTTTTATAAAATATACATTGCAATCGTCAAGAGTATTACCAAATACTGAACAATAAGTAATGCGTTTGAAAAATTTTCAACAAGAACACAACTTAAGACGCACAGAATCATGTCAAGTTTTTCCTATACATTAATGAAAACTTGGCATGAATTGTGCAGTACAAAAATTTGATATCCAATTGTGAGCCCAGACTAAAGCTTAGATAGACAGAACTTATTACGATAATGATCAAGAGAAAACATGACGTGATCCAGCTGTACACACGTATCTGTTATTTTCATATATTTATGACGGCTTTAAAATAAAAGGAGTTTCCCATGTTCTTTGTAAAACTGTCACTGAAAGCAGTATATGTTACCCTACTACCCTACGAGTCTTGTATTGTTGAAGCGATTTCGAAAATAAAATGATGGAAATAGCTTTTTTATTCCTAGGCAACTACTTTTGTTAAAAATAACACACGGCATGCAATTCGTTCGACATCTTCGAGTTTCTCATCTGTTATTTCTTTTCATATCTCAAAATCATACTTAGCGTCCAGAGAAGATCAGAACTAACAATTCTACAATACTCTGGGAAAAGATTCGTAAGATCCAAAATTTCATAACCAATTATTTCAGAAAAACTTACTGTAAAGAATGCAACTAAAACGCTAGCAACTACAACTCACCCTTCGGCAAAGATCTTTGGCAAGATCTGAAAATTTCGATGAATACACTTCGTGATCTTCGCGAACACGTCTATCGACTTCCTCACGTTTGACTTTCTCTTTGCGCGTCCGAAATGGAGCCTATAAGATTGAATATAAACTAAAAAAGGCCTCGAGACCGATGCATCTTGCACAAGTCATACAACTTTACTTAGTGAAATGAAATATAACTACTGTTGTGATACACCTTAACTAAGATAACCGATGTAAAACTGAGAAAGGAAATGTCACTCAAAGACAATCACACGATTAAGCTTGTGCAAGAGAGAGACCACATAGCACGATAACAATGCTTGCCTACCAGATTTTGACTTAGGGAAAGGGTAAATAAAATTGTGGATTCCTATAATCCATCTTATCAAGTAAAAACTTGTTAATCGTTCTCTCATTGTAATTGCTTATAGGATTAATAGCCCATTTTTGTAGATTTCGAATTCACGAGTTTGAGTAGCAACAGAAGAAAACTTACTTTTCCTTCAACCATTTCAAAAATCAAACAACCCAGCCCCCACCAATCAACCGGATAGCCGTATCGTTCATTTTTGAGCACTTCTGGTGCTGAAATCATTATACAACAAGTGTTCAAGTAATGCAACACAAATATTTTCGAGATTGAGCGCAAATCCTATCAAGTGGTACGCAACAACGTAAACCAATGCCGAATATAAACTGCTACAAGAAATCTGCCCGAATATCCTAAATTGCGCGATGACAGCAAACCAGACACCACATTATGGTGTTAAAATTACGTAGCTAGCCAGACAACTAGACATTTAAATTAAGGATTCGGACAATTAAAATTAAATTCCACGTTACCATACTAGCGAATATGTAATACAAAAATTCTACCTAGCCTACTTGATATGTAGTACACTTTATTTTACTATTACAATACTAATATCGACGAAATGAACTATAAGCCACTCAGCGGCATTTTATTAGGAGTGAACATGTGTAAAACAAAAATAGTGGATACGACAAATTTATGAATAGTGTAATATAAAAAAGTTACTATAATAAAACTCAAATAATCATAACATGATAACGTTATTTTTGGAGCAAAAAACGTGATTTAGTCTTTCAATACAGCTCAACCACGAAAACTAATTGCATAAATCGCCAAAATATAATTACACGGAAGATCTTCGGCGGCTTTTAGGCGTTTGGAGCGCGTAGATACGCAAAAACGTAACAACTCGAAAAGTTTGATAAATAATGCTTCATAATAGTCAGATTCCATCAGCAGTAAAATATTTCAAATTAACTACTACTAATTTTGGCATATCTGAACTGGCTATATGCGCGATATAGCATATAAAGTGCACACGCTAGCTCAAAACAACGCATACCCATGTATCCAACGGTTCCCACACGTCCCTTGATTGGTTCGTTGTGTTTCAGTTCGATTGCAAGACCTAAATCTGATATTCTAACGTGACCTGAAATTAATATCCATACTATATCAATAAGATCAAGATAGAAAAATCAAGACTTTCACACATGTTCCATGTTCCACATAAGTAACATTTTAGACAAACCCCAAAGTGCATCGCTCTGGCAACCGACACCATTACCAAACAGGCATGTCGATTTTTCCATCACAATGTAGCGCCCATTTGAAATATTGGCATTGATTCGACAACAGAGTATCCGTGAAGCCGACGAAATTTTTAGTAAACATATGCAAAATTCGTTATGTGAAGACCGAATTACCATTATAGTTTTCCTCACCAAATCCTATCCTCTACTTTGTTGCTCCCACCACCAATGCTCAAACAATGAATGGCTCAGCTCATGCAAAAACAGAGGACAATAATAATTTACACATAATTAAAGTATGTATTCGAAACAACTAAATCTAACTATATAGCCCTTATTTTTATTCATTCAAACCATAAGCTAATTTGCATAGTAGCTTACGCCAATAAAATTTTTCGTTTATCATGTTCAGTTGGTTGCTTGTACCAATCAGTCCAACTGCTTGTTTTTATTCACGCAGTTTGGGTTTCTTGTTATACTTATAGAACGCCGATTTTTCCACAAAATTTAGGTAATGAGTTATAGTGGTGTCATAGTGCCTGGTTTCACTGACCTCAGAACTCAAGTATATCGATATCGTAAGAGATAGCCTAAAATTAGAATAGCGAAACCTAATATCGGGAATTAAGCGCCACATAAATCCAGTTCATGTTGCATGACGGCAATATTTTTCTTGACGCACGAATAAACACTATATTCAGGCGTTTGCTGTACACGGCCATACAGTCATCATCGTTACGGGCAAATAGGCGTTGTTCCACAGGTACAGCGAAAAATTTTGCTAAGCACCACGAAAAGATACCGAGTTCGATTCCCCGATGGTAACCTAGTTTTTCGGTTAGGAACTTTTCTGCTTTCGACATTATCTATAGGCGGGTTCCACACGCAGCACTGCTTCCAAACAAATTAGCTTATATGACGCCGCTTTTAGAGATAACGTACCTAGTTCAAAATCAGAAAGCCTCTACACAAAATTATTCATTATTGGCATTAAGAATTCAAAATTTTTCATAACTTAGCTAAAAAAATTTTCCCAATTTTTGCTAAAATTTTCATCAATTTTTGTTGATCTGTCCCAATTTTTGCCAAATGTTCTTTAGTTTTCTCAAAAATTTCCGCGCGCCTTGGGAGTGGGCGGTAAACATGGCTTGAGAAGATCCGATCCTCAGGGGGACCCCCTTACCCCCTATGACCATCCAAGAGCATGTACACCATAGCAAATCCTGACGATTGTGATTGTAGCTAAAGACAAGGGCAACAAAATAATTATAACTTTACAATCGTGTTGTCCCGCAGTGAGTAAAGTCCAACTCTAGCACAGCATGACAGATTTCGTTAAATCAAACGCGACGAAAATAGACGATCAGCAAACTACTAAAATAGATGACAATAGAGAACATATGAAGAGCATTAGAGGTTAACACACTAGAGACTGTAATAAAAGCTATGCTACGTATATGGCACTTCAGGGTACAGCGATAACAAATTTCAGGAACCATATGAGAAAGTCCACTACTGATTACTATAAACATACAATACAACTCGATCTTATACATTATGTCGGCACGTAACTTTTCACAAAGACATCAATTCTTACCATAATCGTCAAGCAATATATTTTCGGGTTTCAGATCTCTATAAACAAAAATAAATTCTGTATGTAGTTATAATATATACACGAGCGAAACACGCAGAAAATTACATTACATTGCACCAGGCGAACAATGTCAAGTATATCACCTACTTATTCAATGACCGAAAATCAGTAAAAACAATGTTAGCGGCTTATATATGTCGAGCTATCGTAGACTGAGGAATTCACCTAGGCTCTATGAGTATGAGAGAAACAACCGACTGTCTGTATTCCTCACAACTGACTGCTGGTGACTCACAACTTTATAGATGGAAATTATTGTTCGTTGTTTGCTAGAACAAAGCTACAGTTGATTTCAGCGAGATTGTTGTATTACAATATTCAAACCATTGCTGCACTCTGATGTAAGAGCGAAGCGAATCCTGGATTCTCAAAAATTATGCTTACAGAAAATAAAAATAAAACAGTACTATAACAAAGTAAAATAGCGAAATGACTAGTAACTCGCAAGCGAGGGTGAAACCGAGCGAGCGTGGTTTCATTTCAGTTGTCATTTTGTTTAATCACATGTAACAGGTTGTGTTTGATGTATATATACCACCCTAAAACCTCTTTATACCTGAATCCATTGAAAATCCTACAACTTCGTCAACCCTAAACCCATCGAAAACAAGTGACAACGCATCTAAAATTTGTGCTGGTTTCTGGATAACCAAAGCACCGTATTCAGGCTACCGGAAAACATATATAGGCAATTCTTGATGACCTGTACGCAATACGTAACCAAATAATAGAAAACAGAATATATAATTCTGAAAATCAGGTTCATTGACCGTAAACCCATTACAACCCGCAAAAAAGCTTCAAATATGCACCCTGGACTCAAGATACGTAAATATTTGTATTCAGTCTTAAGAAACACCTATACAATAGAGCTTCCTTGATGCCCTTGCACACAATACATAATCAGACAAATGAAGAAAACTCCCTACAATTTGGATATAGAGTTCTTCGATTGTAAGACCTCTGAAACCCCATGAAAAGATGTAATATAGTCTAATTGGACTCTAGATAGCAAAACCATCGTATCCACTGTGCTTGATAACCTAATAGGTACTCATTGTAAAGGAAAACAAGCAATAACATGGCGAAATCTGAAAAATCGCAACTTATGGCAAAGGGTCGATGAACAATATTCAGACTCACAGCTGCCCAGGGAGTTGTCTCGCAAAAAGTCGTAGTCAGCAAAGCTGTAGATCTCGATGGGCTGAGTCTGCCTCCATTTTCGATGCGAAGCCTGTGTCACGAAATATGGGTTGCGAAAGACTTGGTACCTGTACGGCCACATTTGGCAAACAACCACTAAAAACCGGTTTTTTGCCATTTTGACATTAAACATTGGGTCGGAGCTGTTCGAATTCAACTAAAGCACAACGTCGTCACTTTCGTTATCGAACAAAGTTGTGGAAATCCGTCCATCCAAAAATGAGTTACGAATGACAGCGACAGATAACAAGAAATGTTCACGATTTTTCCCATAGCGTGCTAGGTGGAAACCCCGCTCGCTTTGTTTTATTTGCAGTGTATAACTAAAATAAAACACAACGTTAAAAACAATAATTATTGTCCAATACCTAGAATCTGCAGTACTAGCGAGAAACGGACATTGCTCGAAACGTGTTAAACCACCGATACGGATAGCTCGCTCTAAAGGAGAGTCATTTTTGCCGACTATTTAGTTACATACGTACTTTTAGAGCAAACATAGTATTAAGAATAAGATATCAAACAGGTATGCTACAGACACTGTTGTTATAAAAACACTGATAACTGCAAGCTAAGGAGGTCTAGCACGATTACACTAATTTCGTAAACAAGCCTGAAACTATCCGAAGCTAGGGCACACACAGAACCAGTTTCGCCGAAGAAAAGTCGTGGGGCTGGAAATCACTGGTCGCACATACTAAAATTGTCCGTGGTTGCAGCGTTTGCATGGTTTGTTTTCCGGATTAATTACGTATATGAAATTGCGCAAAGTGATAGGTCGAAGAACATGACTAGCCGTGAGGATCTTATGCAGTTTAACTTCAAGTGCGTTTTTGTAAGACACTGTGCTTTTTAGAGGACTTTTTCCGATTTATTTTAGTTATTTAAATAATATGCCTGCCGATCAAAACGAGTTATCTACGAAAAAACGAGAATCTTTTTTATACTAACACAGATGCTTGAAAAAAATTTTTATCGCTACATTTACAATTTCAATGTTAAATAATATGTTGTAACTGAATTTGTTTCTTCACCGCGTTTCGATTAAAAATGGCTTAAGCCGAACCTGAGCATTTCTGCGCACATTTTCAATTTCAGGTTTGCATTTCTACGAAGTTTTGTGGAAAAAATGAACCCTATTTTGAACAAAAAAAACAACCCACAATGAAGCTGATTACAATATCAGCTAAAAACGTACGTTTCACGTCACTTATTTAAACTATTAGAAATAAATTTATTACAATATCCCTTAATGAAAAAGCTACACTTAATTTTTTTTGCAGTGCAGCTGAGTTATGTTGGATTGGGCAAATGTTTTCAGCGGATACCGAGTAGGTCAGCTCAACTCTAGTGTTTGTGTGGCATCTTGTTCGGTTTAGAAGGCTAGATAAACATAATACCTATTATTGCGTTTCAGCCTAAACAATTTCGCATCAAACGAAATCGTGCTGCGCTGTTAACCTACCGATAAACAATTCTTTCGGCGTGCAAATGTTGCAACCCGAGCGTAATCTCTGCAGCATAAAAGACAACACGTTCTTCTTCAAAACCACCCGAATTCATGTTGTGAATGTGAAATTTGAGATCACCACCATTCATTAGCGTTAGCACGAGGCAAAGCGCATCTTTGGTTTCGTATGCATACGACAAGCTTACCTGCAATAAAATCAAAACAGTCATCGATGCACAATAATGAATTGATAGTGTACTGACGGAGTGCAAAATGATTAATATTATTCTCCAGTGATGTGATCAGTCCGTTTGCTACGAAACAAAAAGAGTATCACACTTAATATCTTCACTAATATCGAAAATACGTTAATAATTTATAACACATAAAACTTGGATAGATAATCGATTACGCTAAATATATTTCTATCAATAGTTTGATGCAACTAAATAAATTTCAAAATTGTGAAATTTCGATCGATTGTGGTTGCATTTATTTCTGACCGAGACTGTACTACGATTTAAATTTCAGGTCACTTCTATCTGAGGTGCCAAATCTAACCCCCATTAAGATCGACATCGTGCGCAGTTCAATAGATTCTACGTGTTCAGAAAAATTGGCTACGTAATATATCGTCGCAAGTTTTTCCAACCAAGTGCGAGGACCCTGGCAAAAACGAGTATCACGGTGGTCCCCTTGGCAAAGATTTCGGCTTCCACCACTAAAAACACCCCCAGTTGGCAAAAACCATGACAAAATTTACTAAAACAATATCGTTGTTGAATTAAAAATTTGACTAATTTCAGCAAAATAATTTATTGAAAAATTAGGTGTGACGCTAATATATACTGTATTTTATCTATTTTAACAAAGTTTTTTGCCAGACACCAATCAATGCATTGAAAGCTAAAAGTTAGAAAGGAAATAAATGTTAGAAATTTTCGAAAACATTACGCAATCAATGATATATATTGCAAGTGGTTGTAAAGTACAACAGCTTATACATTTTCTAAAAAGTTACCGCTGGCTTGTACACAGGATTAAAAAGTAAATGAGTGTGCCGACCCAAGGTACACAGTAAGGTTGACATTCTACGGTTACCAGCGCAACAGTGTCCCCTTATGTTCTCCCAAACTGTCTTATAATAATGCTTTATCGTGCTGTCGCCTTTGTGTATAAAGGTTTAGGTACTGATTTCCTACTGAGAGCTGTGTCTTTCATCAAGACGTGCTTCAAGACTTTATAATGAACAGATAAAATAGAAGCAATAGTGTAGTGGTGCCTTACCGCGACTGGTTTTACCAACAGCCAGTATATCTGCCGCTTTCGCATTACCAATGAAATTACTTTTGATGTCGGCTTTGTAGTGCTTAGGTTTGCGGGTCTCGGAAAACAAAATTTGCCTGGGATATGGCTTATGGTAGCCGCCGAAATGTTAAAACCGTTGCTAGTTTGAGGTTTATACTATACATTAATCACCACTCAGATAAACTCATCGAATACAATACTTACCACAAATCGACTGTTAACTTTAGCAATCTTCTGCAATATTTGCTTTTCGTTGAGCGTCATCGATTCTCCTTTTCGTTTTTTTATTCGTTTCTTTTCAAGTTTTTTCAGTGCGTACATCTTGCCAGTTGCTCGATTTTGACAAGCACATACTTCACCGAAACCACCCTTTCCTAGTACCCGGTACAAACGGAATGTACGTTTTGTCACGGGACGTCTACAACAGTAAAATTTAGTTACAGGTAAGGACTACACACGGTGTTGTGGCTATTCGGAATACGAAGCTTTTTCGCCAATATCTAATGTTAAAGACACCAATTTCTATCACGATTTAATGGTAATGTTCTCATGCTATTGCAGGACATTCCACGATACATATTCAGGCGTTAAAAACGGTACGATCAATTTTAATGCGAAACGCAACGTACTTGTAGAACGCGGCCTATTTATTTTACTAAGGCTTTGGAAAACTAGTTACGTTCACAGTAGAAACAGATTTGCTCATTTCACTCGTAGCTGAATGTAAGCATCGTCCAGCCGGATTCTAGTGCCTAGACAGTCTGTATTGTAATTATTCATTTCTGCTGAAAATAGATAAATTCAACATTTTTACAGATAACGCATTTTAGTTGGTCTTCAGTTAGCAATAATAAAATTTGAGCAAAATGCAGAAAAAGCAACAACGCTTCTGCAATTTTGTGATGATGCTCAGGACTCCGTGTTAGAACGGGAGCGTTTTAGAACCCCGACAGTAAGTGTTCTCTTAATTTAAGAAACAAAAATTTGTTTCAGCCTTGGTATTTGTGTTAACCAGCCTTTCACCGCAAAACTGTTCATCGGCTGCGCTCACCACTGCAGATGCAGCTAAGTTATCGGGGAGCAATTTATACGCTACGTATATACCTTTCAAGCCATTTCCATTGCAGAAAACGTTGAAAATACATCGAGTCTAGAAATTGTTGGAACGGTTCGTTGCCAAGGTATTCACGAACGCAACTGAAAACGAATCAAATTGTAAGGAAATCTCAGGCAAACTTCCTTTCAAGATATAAATTAACCTTGATTCAACAGTAGAGTCATGTTTAAATACTTTCCTAATGAACATAGTAGTGATGCGGCTTCATATCACAGGCACCGATATTGACGACTGTGCCCGTAAACGTAACTCCTTCATTGGTCAAAATCTGCGATCACGAGCTTTCCGATAACAGATAAAGCAATTCTTTAGTGTTGACTGCGGAAATTGGCTAAAAAGTCGTTTTGATTTCAAAACGAAACTACAGATAAAACTTCTCAATCGATAGATGATGTGTAGGTTGCGCAGGGATCACTTCAAAGCCGAATTCCGATGCTGACTAACAAAAAATGTTGACGGCCGACGTCTATTTTTAATAAGCCGAAAACTTATTTTAGTTTGCGCTAGAATACGTAAAAGACGCAGCTAAAAAAATTATGAAAACCTCTATCTAAACACATCAAACACAAGACATAGCCATTAATAAAAAACAGAGCTATGTACAAAACAAACAACCGATCGTAGGCGTAATGACAATAACATTTAAGCCTAAACAGAATCTTCCTTCGTAGTCTCTTCGACATCGACGAATGAGTATTGTTTTTGTAGCATTGAGCGTAATTTGAGTCTCCATTGAGTGTCAATAAATGCCCGTTGAGAGATGTCATTACCAATACCCTTTAGCTAACACGGCGAATCTAATTATATAATACTATATAAATAATACTTGCTGTAAAACACCTAGATGACTACAGTTTTATTGCAGCTAAGATATTAGCAAGTTTTAGTTTATGACCTAAAATTTGAGGAACGTTATCAAAAATTTCATTCATTTTGAATCGAAATTTGAGAAACATTCAAAAGAACAATAATTTTAGTGACATTTTGTTACCGAAATACAATTGTTACTAATAAATATACCAAGTACGCATGCCTAGCCTTGTAGAATATACTTGTTTCCTTGTGAAATACTAAAATATTATTAGACAACCAATCACCCTAACTAACCTCCGACATTGAGCAAACGTATCTTTGGTAACGCTCGATGTAATAGCCTCACGACAATGATCGACCACGTCTTGGCTTAAAATAACCGGTGGCAGCGCTGTGCTCGACTGAAATAAACAATGAACAATACTGTTGGATTAGAATTTCAAATTTTCCATTTTAATATATCTATTGATTTTAATAGATCTATGTACAGTTTTAGCCATAAATAACTATTGCGCTATGGTCGAGGCGCTACTGTTTCTACAATAATTACAAATACGGTGTTGCAGCATTCACGTTTGCAATTCGTCTTGGATTCACTATGGACTTGCTTTAGAAATTTTGGTGTACGCCGAGGCGTGCTCAAAGACCACTAGCACCACTCACTATTATACCAAAATACCCTGGGCAATTTACTCGCTATGTACTTAAAAATTGAGAGCACAATAATCGGCATCAACATGGCCGATATTTGGTGGCTTATTTTGTAATTTAATGTTAAATATAGCTATGTATATCTCTCTAAATTAAATATCCAATACTCAGAATTAATAATATTGTCAATAAAACAAGCTACTAGTTTATCCCCTTTGAAAAAAATCTAAATGAAGCAAAGTGGATACAATATGGGTTCGATATTCCTAGTAGTAGCGACTGGATGCATTACTAAAACGTTTATTACGAATAAAATTTGCCACATGACATGCGAATGTACTGTGGTTTAAAAGCATTTTTGCAAAATACCTAAAATACGCATTAATCTAAAGCATTTTTTCAATACCCTCGCTGTCGTAACAATTTCAGTTTTACCACATCTATAATACTACTAGTACGTGTAATACGTTACAAGAAATGAGCGGAGCAAATTGGGGTGATTTTAAAATTTGCATAAAATTAACTAATTATCATATACAACTAGGTTTTAGAGCTTCAGAAATGTCATATTCGTAACTATTAACATCGAAACCCCCGTTTGCATTATTTTCATTTCTGGGCACTTTGAAAATTTTCAAAAAATTGTCTAATTAATTTGTAACTAGCTAATTAACTAATTATATAGATGTTTTTAACGTTCTCGAACAGTAACAAACAGATTCCTAGTCAGCACGTCAACCAAAATAATAGCTTTTTAATAATTATTCATTGAAAAATAAGCAATTTTGGAGTACGACGGACGGACAATGCCGATTCTACCGCCTCTGACGAAACCAAAAACGCTTCGCTGCGCTCAAAAACAATAAAAATAGCATTTTTCCAATAGATCAATATAAAAAGCATTTTTACACAACCGGCAATATTGGTTTCTTTTTCCTTCCCCGTTAAGTGAATTTTAATCTATAGTCGGCGTTTCTAGGCAATCTCATTTCTGCGCGTACAAATACCTGCGTAGTCGTCGCATAATTAGTACTGTAAATAGCACAAGAAACAATAACATACCCTTCCTGAAATAACTAAAATTGACATTTTTAGGTATTAAAATAGCAATTTTTACGATCTATAATAAATATGCGGTCACCGTTAGCTATTCCCACCGAAAATAATTTTACCTATGGAACATCTGACTACAGCATAGCCTCTAAATAGTTTAACCTTGGGGCAATTTGGGTAATTTGAGCAGTCTAGATACTTTAACGAAAAATTAAGAGCCAGTTCAATATCTATCACTTCCAAACTAAGTATACTAACTTAACGGAAGATGATAAACAACTTGTTGAAGTAATTTTTCGATTATTCACCGCGACAGTACAAATTACTCTTGCTAAAATAACTAAAAATATTTACTCGCATTAAAATAGCCATTATATGACGATATATAAAAACCCAGTCAAAAGTTACGTGGAATATCGAAGCCCATATTCGTGTTTTCGCAATGTGAAAAAACCGGTTCTGAGGTTGATATCCCTATATACAATTCCGATATCGAAAAAAATATAAAAACGAATCATTTGATGATAGTGTAACATCATACAACATAAGTCCCCGTGATCAGTATCGCCGTAGGTGGCGCGGAAAATATCTGAAAAAGACACAGACTGTGAATCATTTTATTTAAGGAGGTCCAGGGCATCAACAAAGAATTCTTCGTGTTAAATTTGATAACAAACAAATCCACTAGACGAGAACTATCGAATAAAAACAAAACAAACCGTGCAATACCAACAATGCGTTAACGCTGGACTGAAAACAATTTTTCAGAGTTCTCCAGCCCAAAAACGCTATAATATGTGTGCTCGTTCTCAGAGACCTCACAATCTCTCTGTCCCCAGCAGGGGTTTGTGGGCGCTTTATGAGAGCCCGCGATTCCTCATGACATGATATACGAACCCTTTTCATAGCGTGATAAGTAGAAAACAGTAAAACATCATTGTTGATGAGAGAAGGTTTACAAGAAATACGGGGTAAGCACTCGCGAAAGTGCCAGTTAGATCACAAAATCTATGATGTTACATACAATGCTAGACCAATTTTATAAATGATTATCATAACAATCCGTCGTGTGTATTTTCCAAAAATGTGGCAATACCACTGCAACGTTGTAGTTCCCAAAGTGTCAAGAGGTCAGTAGATTAATTTCGATTTCAGAGATAAAACACACATAAGCGGAAATTTCATAATTCGGTAAAGTCAAGTTTACATCATTCCTCATGACATTATACGGTCAATGTTAAACTTCTTGAAATATTCGTTCAAGATAACTAAACCATCGTGTTCCGTTTAGTGAACAACCTATTCTAGTAACTCTACCGAGCTTGCAGAACGTAGTGAAGCATAGGTACACCTACGCCTAAGCCTTTTGCGTGCACATCAAATCAGCTCTCGTTAGCATTCGTCGATATGCTATATGTGGACATCACACAATACCAGCACAAGTTACAACAAAACTAACACCGGCAATGAGTTTCCCATGCCCGAAAACCCCCAAGTGAAACTTTTCAGCCGCCCAGGATATCAGAACAAATTTTTGAATTGTGGGTCGGGGAACCATTGTGGCACCATACCTCAAACGCCATAACTCTTGAACCGGAGCCTTAATCGAAAAACAAAAAAAGAGGCATCGGCATTTATCATTTTACTATAAAATAAAAACATCCAGAGATAAAAATTCTAAGGTTAAGATAAAAATAACCTGAAGGGTACTAAAAACCCTCATTTTGACCTCTGACCCCGAACCATAGTGCAAAAACCAGGGTACAGTGGAATCATGAGTCGCAGAGCATAACCGGCACCGGCACTGAGTTTCCCATGCCCGAAAGCCCCCAGGCAAAACTTATCAGCCGCCCAAGACGTTAGAACAATTTTTCAAATTTTAGGTCGAGGAAACATTGAGGCGCCATACCCCCGTACCTCAAACCCCATAAATCTAGAACCGGAGCCTTAATCGAAAATAAAAAACGATCCATCCGTATTTATCATTTTACTATGAAATAAAACCAACCAGAGAAATAAATTCGAATGTTAAGATAAGAATAACCTTGCTTCCATGAAGGGTACTAAAAACACTCATTTTGACCTCAGATCCCGAACCATGGGGCAAAAAATCGGGGTACCCATGGAACCATGGGTCGCAGAGCAAAACCGGCAATGAGTTTCCCATGCGCGAAAACCCCAAAGTGAAACTTTTCAGCTGCCCAGGACGTCAGAACAAATTTTCCAATTTTGGGACGAGGAACCATGAGGGTGCCATACCTCAAACCCCATAACTCCAAGACCCGAGGCTTAATCGAAAAACAAAAAAAGAGGCATCGGCATTTATCATTTTACTATGAAATAAAACCAACCAGAGAAATAAATTCGAATGTTCAGATAAAAATAACCTTGTTTTTCGATTAAGGTTCCGGTTCTGGATTAACATAGCTAATTGGTATATTGCATAAATTACTGATTTTAATAAAATTTATAATAAACACATTTATTAATATATTCTAAATCTAAATGCGCTTAAGTGATGTTCAACATATTTAAAAGTCAATTATAATTGAATCTTATCAAAGATAGTACGGACTAATGGGCCTAAAACCTAAACGTTTATGAAACACCTAAAAGTATTGGTGACCAACAAATTTAGCCATGCCGACGTTCGAGAGTCGACGATTTTTTCATTTATATATTAATGCAATTGTAAACGGAAATGATACTGAAACTCTTGAGTTTATGCGACTCAACCTAGAGTACGAAATGTGTTAATGTGGAAAATGTGGTCCTATAGTGAGTTTCTGAATAGGTTTTAAATTAAAATGGAGTTACACCGATAGTGTCTTTTTCAATTCGCCTCTTGTAGTAGTAAAACATTCAAGTTACTTCTACTGAAGTGCTGCTCATGCGCACATGCCCTTAAAATTTTGTCAGTATTAGTGAAAGCACGTTATGAGACGTTAATTTCATTTTAGATTCTGTTCTCTCTAATAAGTGACATCCCCATTCCTGTCTTTTTCGCGGAAATTACGTCGTGCTAATATGATGCTTTTTGTAGTAGTAAAAGATTCAAGTGTTTTCTACAGAAGTGCTTCTGAAGCACTCAAGCCCTTAAAAATTTTGTCAGTATTATTGAAAGCACGTTATGAGACGTTAATTTCATTTTACATTCTGTTCTATCAAGTAAGCGACATCCCTATTGTTGCCTTTATCGAAGATATTACGCCATGGTAATATGACAAGGTAAGCGGGATGCTGGTTAAAGATATATGCACTCTGAGAATTTCTCTTAAATCGTATTAGTTCCTTCATATGAGAAGCATTAGCAGTGGAATCGTTATTTCCAACATAACACCAGATGACATACTTGCAGTGAAATTTTTTTTGCAAACGACATACTCAGTACCAAGATGCAAATGCATAAATTTAAAATCCGGGCTGAGTTTTACCCTGAATATAGGTTTGACCCCTTATTTGTTCGCAGGAGAAGTTATATGATCGATATATGATGTGCTGTTAACATGTGATCTAAGAAATACTCGGAGAAAATTTGAGCCGAATTGTTTAAGCAATTAGAAGTTACCGGCGATAAATGTAATATTTATGCGGATTTTGATCTGAAACTGATGCTTACTTAACAGCTGTTGCACAACTGGCGACCAAACATACAAAAGTTTACTGTACGTATGTATATCACTCACATATAACACAAAAAATTACACACATCCTTCTATATAGTTCTAAGGTCTATAAGTGTAATAATCGTTCGATGACTTATCTGTTAAAAGTTAAAAGGAAAAGTTACTGGTATAAATTTATTTAGAAAACCAAAGCACAACTTGATTTCCAGAAATTTGCCAAGTCGGAATTGATATTTTTGTGTTAATATGGTGCTTTGTAATTGTGCATATGCCTTAATTTTGCGTCATCCATATGCATATAAATATGATTAAAATGGCAGGTATTAATTTTGTTTAAATATTGTCTCAAAATGTAGATATATGAGTTTGGGAGAAATAGAATATGCACACCAACGGTAACAATTTACATATCTACCATATAAGTTTTACAGCAAAATATGAAACTTAGGATAGCCACTATTGAATATATTGTAATAGCTGTAGCATGGCTAGTCGTGCTTTCAGAAATTTGTTCGCACGGTATGCACGAGTTCAAACGAGCGCGGTAGCACGAGATGGAAAGAGTAAGCTGAACAACGGTGCATACAAATCTCAGGGTGCGTGGTGATGGCTACAACTAGTGTGTGACATATTTGGTTCATATTGTCAAAAAGTACTACCGGCTTCAGTACTGGCGCGGGAAGGGAGGAAGAGCGAGCAGATACGCCCCTTGGCCCTGCCCATCAGAATATAGGCATACAACAGAAACGTGAACTCAACAAAAAAAAATAAACTGAGTATATGAAGAAGAATGCAGCAAAAACATCCTTCCAATGTGCAAAAAATTCATCAAAAACCGCCGCCCTGTCAGCACAAATTTCTGTAGATAAAGTTGGCCAATTATTGGCTAAATATTGAGACATCTATAGCTGAAAAATACATTATTTTATATAATATCCTTTTATAATTTTTATTCTACTTTATTCTTTATAATTTTTGCAAGTGATATTTTTCTAAGACACCCGACCCTTGAGATGTTCATTTAAGTCAGAACACAATCTGTTTTGTAGATATGCGTTTTTGACCATAATAATGGTAATATGCGTTACTACAGCCAAGTCTCGGTGATGCTCGAATCTGCTGAAGAGTGTGATACTATTCAGCTTTTTGTTGTTTTCTTCCGCAGCGATTCGAGCTCGTTTTCGTCATTACCGGCGTCGCTAGTTTCATTGGTCACGAAATTGCACTCCATGCATGATCGAGAAACGTTTTCATATTCCCAATGTTCATAGGCATCTTTGTCAGACCCTCCCAGGATCATGAACTACCAAGCTCAAAATTATTTATAATTGAAAAAAAATTTCTGAACGTAGTAATCCATGATCCGGGGGGTAGCTCTTAAAAAGTAATCCAGGAATATAGAGGGTCTGCAAATGTGGTCCAGTAACGTGAATGGCGTGCAATTAAGTGATCAGTGAACCTGGAAGGTCTGCATTTAGTGGTCTAAGAACATGGGTGACGTATAACTTCTATGAAAGTCTGTGAAACTGAGGGTCTAGATGTTGTGGTCCAAGAATATTGATGTAGTAGTGTTATGTTTATGACCCACTTTGTGTCGGGTGCGGTGTATATAACCCACGACGTACTGCGGACGAAAACAATGAAAAGCTCAAGAACCTTGTCACTCCCTTGAGCAGAGCCAACCATCATCAACTCTTGTTGGAATTAACCATGTAACATTTTGAGATGTGCAGAGTGGTACGGGGCCTTAATGCCAAAGCAATTAATGTATATAGGCTTTATACTAAGCGCCCCGAGTTGCGAGATCCCAACTACCGTTAAGATTTCTTGGAAATATTTAATTATTTTTTTATAATGTAAATTGTCTAAACCCATAGTTTTTCGAAAAGATGGACGTTAAGAAGTGTACCAATAAATTTTTATGCCCAAGTGGAAAAAACAAATACTTCATGAGATCGTAAGAATTTGAAATTTATGCCTGAAAAGATGGTTTCGGTTGTTCGACGCCAGCTTTCCAGAAAGGCACATTGAAGCAAAGGCTTTTATACCCTTATATGTAAAGCCACATGTCAATCGGTACTGGAGTTACAACCGTTAAAGTGCAAGTTTACGTCTATATGTTAAATAATACTTGAATCGGTACAGGAGTTAGAAGCGCTATGATGGAAATTAGCAAATTTACATGCTTTATAACGTAAAACCGTTAAAATAGCATTTTTCGGTGACATTAGGTCAACATGCTGCGCTAGGAATCGAAGTATCAAAGCCGCATAAGTTCGCGTCAAGGCTCACACGCTCAAAACTTTTTGCTCCAATTTTGAGGTCAAAATTTGAGCTCAAAATTTGATCAAAATTTGACGATGATTTTTAAATGAAGATTGCGATATTTCGAAATTTGAGATCAAAGTTTAAGCTCAAACTTTTTCAGGTAACACATCTGGTGCATGAGTGGCTACAGGAATGTTCATGAAAAGTTTGAACTGTATTCACACGTTCAAATTTGCAAAAAATGCAAAAAAGATGCTGTCAAATTTTGAGCGTGTCAACACGCCTTTAGGATCCTCACCAACATCGATCCAAACAGGCGTTGTTGAGTTATGAGTGTTACCGCACTTATCGTTATTAAATATTGTATGACTCGGCACCACTAGCTATGTAATCATATTTAAATGACACAAGACCCACAGCCGTCGGTAGCTGGGAATACCTATGGAAAAATTACAGATATCTTCTATTGTAATTTATTCCTGCATTTCTATATACCTTTAAAATCAACTATTGGTGTATGCTAGTAGAACGAACGATGGGATAACATTTCCAGTAAATCTTCTCTCTAACCGATCCAATAATATGTATTGAACAGCACAAAAAGCTTTTAAATTACATTCTTTTATGATATAAATTTTATTATTTGCTCAGTAATGATTAGACATTATATAATAATATTTGGAACGATACTTGTATTGATTTTTGTAGCGATGATGTATGAGCTGCGGTCGACAGCAGATTACTATAATCCTCACGATGACTGGGCAAGCTTTCATCCGCACGACGCAAGGATCCCTGAGACTGCCTATTTTAAATTTATACGAGGTAAAAGTTGAAGCGGAAGTTTTGATAGTTAAGCATGACCTAAAGATTCTGTACTTAAATATGTATTGCTGTTGCATTAACAAGTTTTTGCTAAGGATACAGAACACGTAGCCAGACTTCTATTTTAGGGAAAGCAAGCCAAATTCAGGTGGGGTCAATGCAAATTTAAAGGGGTTCCATTTTTTATAGTTATAATATGTTCTATTATATAAAATTTACACAGCATTTGCAAAAAATTAGAGAATATATCTGTTTTCAAAGAACAAATTGATAAACAGAGGAAACGAATTTAATTTAATTCTTCCAGTTATAGTGGTTGATTACAAATGAAAACCCTCTCTTCGGATTATGAATATAAAACTGATATTTAAAATTATTTTCTAGGCGAGAGGGGCAAACACAATCTCGAAGAGTGGATGTGTGCGTCCCCCAACGCCCCCGGCTATGTGCTCCGTTCAGGATCAAATATTCTCATATATAGCTTAGTTGTTTAGTTTAATCGCATGAAATATATTTATTTCACTAAAAATATCGCCATAAACATTTTTTCGCCATTTCTCAAAAAAGCACACAAAGTTAAAGTTTTAAAATCCACAATTTTATATGAAAAGTGTTTAATCGAATTTTTTTGTTTTAAAATTATTAATTTTCTGTGTAGTATTATCGGATTAGTTGTGAAAGTTATTTTAATTAATTTCTATAAATCAATTAATTCAACTATGAAGCTATCCTTTTGTTGGTCGTCGATACAACCTCGGTGGGAGTTAGTTAACTTCTCTTTTCAGGGTTGTATATCGACCAGTCGAGCACTGCACTTACTATCAAGGTGTGTAGTAGTTGTAGCCAGCGATATTTTATATTTCTATGGTTTGAATTCAGGTCTCAATTCATCCAATCGACAGTCGCGTTAAACCATACATACTCAATCCGAGTTTCCGCGGAGTGAGCCTGTATCCTTAGGGCGGGAAGTACAGATCTGCGATCGGCACGGGAGGTCCTACACCTCAGGGAGTATCCTAGCCTATCTCCTTACTATGAGCTTACATGATGTTAAACCAATTAATAGCTATCAAATGTGATACCCTAAATGAGATACATCTATATCGGAAGATTGCATGAGTGCCCTACATTATATAAGACATCGTTTATCATAAAATTCATGCACTTAAACGCTTGACTAAAATACAACGCTGATTTATTACCTTATAAATAAAACGGTAGCAAATAAATAACGCCTTTGCCAAAGAATACCATGTTGAACTGACAGAGCGTATGCTATCATAAGGCGAAATAGCCTGAACACAAACACAGAAAGTCTAGTTCTACTTGAAAAAAGGAAATATACACTGCTAAATTAAAAGGAGTACTAGATGACATTGCAAGCACGCGTGCCTTTCGTCACCCCAGCGAAAGATGGCAGAAATATAAAGTACATGTTTATGTTTGCCATGTCGGCGTATGCTTTGCCTTACCCAGTAAATCCTGTTCCTCTCCTGTGTGGAAAGTTCTGGCTACGCGCCTTTTTCTAACATGACCTCAGTATTTAAATACCTATAAGACCTTGTCACAGACGCCGTGCTGTGTCATTGTATCCGATATTTCTATACTGTATAATGTGTGTAGTGCATATTTAAAATCTCTCGTTGAATAACTAAAATTGTAAAACAGGTACGGCTTATTATTTTTAATTTTACCTTATCGTTACCACCGTTTCGTACAAACGGTTTCCTGTCAGCTGTATCTACTTGGCGATTTGATCTGAGGCTAGTCCACAACTAGTTTTTCACCAAGCGTTCATATATAATTGTGTTTGTAAATGAGTACTTTTTATATTTACGTTTATGCGCTGTATTCGGCGTAATATTTATGGTTATTTTGTAAAGTGCGTTTAAGTTTAGCAATGTTTGTTGCTCTGAAGTCACACTTAAATATTTGAAAAATACTTAAATTATTTAAATATTTATATAAGCATTAAATGAATACTTTGAATATTTGAAAAAACACTTGGTCAGTAGCATTTTGCAATATTTAAGTTCACCATATTTCTGTGTAAGATTACATTGTACATTGCTTTTCCCAATTTTCGTTGAAGCTTTAGTACGCTAAATTCTAGGAAAATACGCAACTCTTGTACCAAATACACAGCTTTATAGAAAAGAAGGATAAACCATTAAGATATTTCTACCGAAACATATAGTCTGTCAATCATACCTTTTATTACTTTTGGATATGTCTCAGCTATATGTTGCTTGCACTGAATCCTGACTGTGCACACGAATTTTATTCCTTTCTCAGTTTTATTTTGACGCAGTAAATATATTGTGAAATTTATTACATAGCTAGGAATTAAGATTTCGAATCTTGGTTTACTTTTTGTCGTTCTGCCCTTTTGCTTGCTTTTTGAACTACTTAAAATTCGACAAATTTTACTGTAGTTGAGTATTCTCCGACAGTGGGGCTTAGCATAAAGTTTTAATAACAAACTTCATGTGAAAAATTGGAAAAATATACACTCCACTATTCTATAGTTAATTCATAGAACATTTTCACTCTCAGCGTTTTAAAGCCATCGATTATATGTACACAAAAGGATGCCTTTAAGTCAATTTCAATTCTAAATTTTTGTACACGATTTTTGTGGCTAATCTTGTACGCAATTTTGTATCGAATATTTGTATTTAACTTTTAACTCATCTTTTGTTCTTAAATTTTGGACAAATTTCACTGTAGTTGAGTATTCTCCGACAGTGGGGCTTAGCATAAACTTTTAATAACAAACTTCATGTGAAAAATTGGAAAAATATACACTCCACTATTCTATAGTTAATTCATAAAACATTTTCACTCTCAGCGTTTTAAAGCCATCGATTATATGTAGACAAAAAGATGCCTTTAAGTCAATTTCAATTCTAAATTTTTGTACACGATTTTTGTGGCTAATCTTGTACGCAATTTTGTATCGAATATTTGTATTTAACTTTAAACTCATCTTTTGTTCTTAAATTTTGGAAGTCAATTTTTGTACCCAATTTGTGCTTAATTTTCGAGACACAATTTGGGAACTCAATTTTTTTGTAAAATTCTGTAACCAACCACCAAGTTTATCAAAATTAAAAATTGTACTAAATTTTTGTTCGACATTTATACCCAATTTTTTCACTTAATTTTTGTACTCAATGTTTTTCCACAAGCTAAAGGTAATATGTGGTATAATTTTTCACCTAGTTAGTGCATATTATGTCATCTGGTAAACACAATGTAGACACATTAATTGTCATATTAAATGTATACTGTTTAGCGTTGATAGTGCTGAATTTAAAGGAAATTTTGAGAAAACAAGTGTTAACTTCGTGAAAACTCTAGTCAGAGCGACATGCTATTTAGCACTACAAGCTTTGTCACCACCAGTATTTTATCCACATTACCCTATAAAATAAAATCAGTTATGGAGGAATATAATTTTTTGATAAAATATCAAGGTGTCTACTAAATTATGTACCTAAAACGGAAGATATCGGTTGCATACAGAAATCGGTCATAATAATCATTATTTTGGACCAAAATGAATATAAATATCGCTGCTATTGTCTATAATCTAAGAAAGGCTGGACCGATTTGATTTGGTTCAAATCTTTGCTATCTATATATTGCTAGTCCATCCAAGTTTTACCTTGCACAGACGAAAGGGTGACAACTGCTTTACAGACCAATACCAACTCAATTGTTAATGCGATGTTATTTAATGTGGCCCAAATTTTCGCAGCAAAATGTGTTTTCTCAGATAAGCATCCCATAAATATCAATATATACTCGAATGGCGGCTTCTGCGAGGCAACAAAGCAATTTCATAATTATCTTGAAACCTAAAACCTATGTAAATTGATTTGTTTGCATATATTACGTGGATATATATGGCTTCCTAAATTTATATGTTCTTTTCACATTAATATACTGACGAAAGTATTGTCGTGTGCTGTGCCTACTTTGATATGTTCAGCACAAACTGTAAACAAATTTTTACAGGAACTGTTTACACTAAGCACACGTACAGCTAATCATGTGTTCACCACAGAAAATACAATCACACCTTACATGGGTAGATAGCATGGGTTCAGGGGACGCTGTCTCCCCTGAGGCCCCGGATACCGCTCTCCCGGAGACCCTGGCCTACCCCGTATTGCTGCACACATCCTCCCCGAATATTTTAGCAAGAATTGGTAAAATTGGGATTAAAATTGACAAAAATGAGGGCACAACCGGCAAAAATAAGTCTGCTTAACGGTACTTGTCAACTTAACTTTGTAACTTTTCTCATCTTGAAGGTGCTCCCGTGACCGACATAACTAGTAAAAATGGCAAGACTAGGTTTAGCTACAACACGGGTCCACCCTTGATTTGCGGTTAAGTGGGTATCATGACACCGATGTACATGGACGGTCCAGGCTTTGCTTAGATAAGCGTATTGATCAATTAATGAGCTTATCCTGCACCCAAACACGTAGAAACTCCTGCAATCTCTGAAACTTTATGTAAATCGTTAGTAATGTGAAATATGTGTTTCATTTGATAATTTCATTTTATCTGCAGAAGCCAAAAATATAAGCGAACGAAATCGAACGATAGAAAATTTAGGATAAACTAACAGATTCCACCACTTGTGAATTATTTCAATATCAATATGACTAAGTACGGCAAAGAAAACTTAAACTGACACGGCAAAGAAATGCAACTTAAACTGACATCCTGACAAAATTTGCGAGCAATGTCGATACGTGACCAGTAGATTATATACGTTTTCCATGTGTCCTTAAGCACATAATAGCGGTGTCGTTAAACTAGTGCAACGCACTGCTAAATTTTAGCTATACGATACATTATTATGCATTCTGTAAGCATGCATACATGACGAAATCTTAAATAACTTGTATACCGCCGACATGAGGATGGTGGTGAATAACAGAAGCTTTCCCAAACACCGTTGGGCCGTTAGTGCATCAACTTCGAGAAAATGCACAATTTTGTATATATCCGGAGCTTTATAGAAAAGAATATTAACCCATTATACTACTTTGTTGTAAGATATAGAGCAATGTGACTTTTACTATGTTTGCCTATGTTTAAACTAAACGTGTGGTGGTCCAACCAAAGTTCTATTCGACATCTGAACTATGTCTTTTGACGGTTAACCTTCTTTTCGTAAATTGGCACATTTATCAAAGCGTTCGTTGCGGGGCAAATCGGCTACCAAATGTATCGCTTGGTGGGTGTTTGCACATGCTAGCTAGTCGTTCACTTTGCCATGTTACTTAAAGAACAGCAATAAACAGCTTCGTAACAGCATAGTTTACGAGGGCATGAAACTTGCACCCGAGCGATCTAGGTTCAATTCGTCCTTGGAGCAAAATGTTGCTTAGAATTTCACTAAACACTCATTGGTTAAAACAAATGAAGGGCTTTAATATATAGCTGTTTTTACACAGCTGTGTTTTAGGAACTAGCATTAAAGCTGTTTTGCTTTTTGTATAATTTTTCGAATTGTATAATTTTTTGGCTAAATTCTAATTTCAAAGATAATTCGAATTCGCTAATCGAGGCCCTTTTGCATATATTATGACTTGGTATATCACAATTATTATAATATACCCTGGAAAAAACAAGAGACTGCTCTGCTCTCTCTATATATTAGTTTACAAATTAAGTTAAAAACATACATATGCAGTATATTACTAATTAAATCTGAAAAGAACTAAATATTGAATGAATATATAATGTTGAACTTGCTATAAGAGATGTGTGCAGAAAAATAGTTAAAATTTCAGGCTGTTTCAATTTCGGGTGCCAAACTTCAAATGACATCGACTGAGGATGTTACGCAGTCGGATATAAGGGTGACGATTACAAAAAGTTTATGGGATTCTTGCCGAAGCAGGGTTATAGGGTCTATCCCCATGAGACCTCGGAGCCCCAATCTCCAAGGGTCTGGTTTATGCATTGGTGTGCAGCGACCGCCCCTACACCGCCCCGCCGCCATCCCGCATAGCGTCGACTGCGCGTGGAAAATTTTAGCAAAAACTGGCAAATCTAAGGTGCAAATTGGCAAAATTGAAGGAGGTCCTGGGGTCGTTAACTTTGTTCAGCACCCCTCCCCCCGTAGTAGTTCACACCCTCCGAGATGTCCTCTCTTTGCCGACCAGGACTATCACCCCCTAAGACGTCGAGCGTCTTCATGTATGTATTATGAATAAATCTGACCCAACATTAATTTTTTACTACCATACTTTAGAGAAACTGAACAACAAACCAAGAAACAAATCTCAGCCTTATGATCCTGTTCAAGCAAGGTAAGGAATAAAATTAATCTTGTTAAAATTCAACATATTAATGCCCACTGTTAGGAACTGTGAACATTGCGATGCATTGTGTGTTATAGCGACACCGCCTTGTTATATTCGATTGCACGTGCGTTATTATTCGTTCGTACTGTTGGTTTCTTTACAGAATTGATCAACACAAATAGTTCAGAGCTTTCACCCGTGCAAGTCCGTTCAATTTCTGCCAATAGCTCGAGACTGTCAAACAATGAAGGATAGACAAATTAATTCAGAATTAAAGGGTTAATAGCTCAAAAACTTCACAAAAACATTAAAATACTTTCTATGAAATTTAAAACAAGTTTCTTTAATTTTGTCACCACAGTATATACTTTTAAAATTTAAATTTCAAAGAATATTCCTCGATATTTCAAAGAATAGTCCTTGATATTTCAAAGAGAAATTATCATATTAATAATTATCTTTGAAATTTCAAAGAAGAGTTCTTTAAATCTTAAAAGAATATACTGATTTTGCAGAAATCAAACAAGCCTCTTTTAAATTTCATGGAAACCTATTTTCAGTATAGCCGGTTATCTCATTGCCAAGGGAGTGAATTCTGGCTGTTGGAAAAGAAATTTAGAAAGACATACACAGCTATATTGAGCATCAAGGTATAAAATGAGCCGAATGTCAGCCAGGTTGATTGAATAGTTGACAGGCGACTTTTTGGGGAAGATCTTGAAATCCGGCTTAGCGCAAAGTTAAAAGGGAACAAATAGAGATATCCCAAGCTTTAAAATGATCTATTGCGCGAATTAACTGGTTTAGTCAAAGCGGAGCTAGGAGGCTAGGCGTTTCACCTTAAGAAACACAATGATGGACATTGTCAAATTGCGACACTATATGAGCAGCAAAAATTGTTCGCTTCGCATGTCTCACTCACTACTGACTTCAACCAACGTCCAGCATGCGCACGGAGTGTAGTTGGTAAATGATTCAAACCACACAAGAAGGTGTCGCGACCAGGGTTGAAAAACTATGTAAATAGTCGAAATTCATCAGCAAGTCTGAAATAGCAGTCGAATGCTTAAAGAGTTTCAACTTTTGTTCTCAGAGAATCCTAATGCTTTGTCGCGTTCACACCGTTTGTGCCGGTAGATTATAGTATAAGCACATCAGTTTCTAGGATTTTCGATCATATTATAGCATGATTTAGTAATTAATTATGGAATCCTTTAGCTAAATGCGGATTTAAATAGAATGTCTCTGCAGGACGCTTGATCACTCATATATTCTGACAATGCCATAGTTTGAAGCCAGATATGCTGTATCGGATCCGACGATTTAAATTTCTCATAGACAAAATCATTAAACCATCTCTGATAGAAGTCATGCTTGCCGTACAGTACTATAATTTGCAGAACTGAGTGCTGCTAGTTCAACGTTGCTTTCAAATACTTAAATTTTTTGAAAGGAGTTCAAATTTTTAGCGCAGTTTTTTAATTTGTTTCCGAGGTATTCGGAATTTATTCAAAACATATTCGCGAATAGGAAAGGAAAGTTTTTCTCCGATTCCACTCAGTTATTACAAACATGACAGACATCGTTGGTAAGTACTGTAGTTAAGGGACGACATACTTTTAAATTTTTGATGATGAAGTCTAAAACGTTCGTATCACAGCTTTGTAAAAAGTTTATTAAAATAATATATGAATCAAGCAAGCCACTTATTAGTAGCAAATTCGAACTAAATTATGGCAATTTCTGCCCTGTAACATTCGACTTTTGCGCCGTAAGGTATAAGTTCAATCCGTTGGTCCAATAAAATCTGAACATTAGTTACTTATGGTTAATTAAATCTTCCATATTCACGGCGTATACCTAAAATATAAGATAAAATATAATCTAAAATAGAAAATGTATAAAATATGAAATATTTTTAGAAAATCTAAAATCCTGCGGAAATCTCGGAGGAAAAGTTTAGCAATTAAGAGGAGATCTACGAAAATTTTTTTATGGACTGTAAGTGCGAATTTTAAAGCTCTATGTTCGTTTTGATCAAGTCTATGTATATACTACAAATTTGATTGTACTCGGAAAATGTACGTAAAGACGTATTCAAAACAAGAACATGGCTATACAAAATATTGAGACAAAACCGCAATAGCACAAGCACTCTCATACGCAATCAACGTGATCGCTCGAGTGAATTATGAAATATGGAGATGACTGATTTACAATTTCAATCTTTTAAATTTGTATATTAAGAAAACGGAAAATTGAAAGATACCTCAAACGTGCGCTACAGTCGCAGTCATACGATTGTGGGCGACTTTTTGGCGAAGGCGAAATATTCGACGTCCCGCTCGCTGTTCGATTTACTCGCGACCGGGTAGGTGAGATCCCGACAAAACATTGGATCCGCAATAATTGTGATGCTTTGACGCTGCCTGAAAAATCTTTCGATTTTATGTCTGACGAAGAAAAGCAATTTCCTCTAGCGTTTACAATTATGGTCTACACGGAGTTCGATATGTTTGCTCATTTGTTGAGACAAATATTTCGACCGTGGAATAGGCAAGTTTTTAGTATATATATACCATGGGCGTAAATCTCGGAGGAAGGCAGGGGAATGCGGTTACACCTAATATTTTGCAAACCGTATCTTAAAATTTTCATGTAAAATAGGTATCGGGCACTGAAAAATAGTATTGGCCCCAACAAGGACATATTTTCGTCGTTTATACATACACGTTTTGTTCCTGGGATTCAACTTCTACAAGTTCTGCTCATCAAATATATGTTTATTAAATTAAAGAATTTCGAACCGATTGACTAATTAAAAATGGCTTCTTTTTAAATCGAAAGTTTTGTACTCGAACAGACCGCAAACCATTCAAAAACAATGAAAAGCAATTGTGGCTTTAATGCACTGGTGCCCATAGACCCGTGCGTGGTTACCACCTTAAGAGTTGACCCGCCTAAACCATATTTATCGACTAACGCTGCGAACACTCTTCCCCATCCCCTAACCACATCACCTCCGCATGCAAAAACCTTTTATCAATTAAGAGGAGGTCTACGAAAATTTTAAGGAAAAATTGGCGAACATCGTAAAAATTGTGAGCAAAAAGTGTGGAGGCTAGGAATAATTTATGGTTAACGGTAGTGTCTACCACCTTTCCCTCCTCTGCCGCGCGCCCCTCTTTGCCAGAACCCAGATCTGCCCCGCCTAATGTGATAGACCTATTGCACCTATGGTTTAAGGCGACCCAATTTATTGTTTATTATTGTTCATGATGTAAAGGGTTCTTAAATTAATCGAACGTGAAGGATTTTAATGTAAATGTTTGTCGAAGAGAAATGATTTGGTAGTTTTAAGGCAGCCACCAGGCATGTCACATTGTTTCCGAATTTTGCGTTACACTGACCATGGGATATTTTATTATTTAACGCTTTTTGATTAATCAGGCCATTACTGAATACTTATTGGACAAAAATATTAAACTTGTAATTGCTACACTATAGATGTAACTTTTAGACTAGACCATTGTTATCAAATCGTTTTTTTCAATATTCTGATCCAATCGTTTTGGATCTTAGTCAGACTCAAAACAAGGCATGTTTTAATATTTAAGACTATCTGGTCAGCCAAATCTTTATTGGATCCTTATTCGACAGTAGATATTAAACTAGAAATTGATATACATATAATTTTTGGTACCGGGCATTGTCGGTTAATAGCTTTTAAAATATTTTGACAATCTGAGTTCTAAATTTTACTGCACCGTTCTATCACGTATATAATTTGTGTTTATAAAATTAAAAACTTAAATATAATAAACCACTTAAAAGAAAACATGCTAATGAAATATTTAATAAAAATACATAGTATGTAATGAAGGTCATTTAGGAAATATTATTAGAAAGATAAGTTGACGATCAAGTGTTGCGCAAGTTTTACATAGCAACAAAAGGAAACTAACATGCTACGTTCAGTGATCATTAAAATGCAACAACTCTGAGCTTAATTTTTGAGATTGAACTACTTTTATTTCACTCACTTTTTGCATAAAATCCCGATAGTTGTTACACGGTATTTTACACGGATTTGATTCATGAAAATTATTCACTGCTGTGACATATTGTTCTTTAAATAATGACAACAACGAAGTTCACCATTAATATTTAAGTCAAGTTCCCTCGGAAAATAGGTGGTACTTGTGCTTTTTACTTGATTAGACCACGTCTGGCTATCGCGGCACGGCCTTAAAGTCGCTCATATGTGTGTTCAATCTTTTATGAGTCCTATTTTAAAATATACCTTTTTCGAAATTAACGTAATTTTTGGCTGGAGCTGCCTCAACTCAAAGCTAAGATTACAACTGACTAAGTTTATTTGTTGAATTTATCGTCCAACAGTTAATAACGAAGGATGCTTCCTGTTTCGCCTTTTGACAATGATTCGTTCGTTGGCTAAGTCAAGTCTGTTAGAAAATAATAAAGTTACGCTTGATAATAATTTGGTATGGATAAGAAACAAGGAGTTAGCCAAAATGGTCAATATCATCTGTCGAAAAAACAGCTAAACGTTGCTCAAAGCAGTAAAATTTATATACAAAGCACGCTTTAATTATTTCACCAGGTATCGAACGAATCAATACTTATAATTTAGGTTTTATTGGCATATATATTTAATTTATTTAGGAACTTCTTACGACATTAGAGTTCCCTTTACGACGTTGGACGCTTTCTTTGCGACATGCGAAGCCCCCTTACAGTATTCTGGACCTCTAGGAGCGCCTCGGGCCCGGTTAGGGCACTTGAATGTTGTAAATGGGGCTTGAATGTCGCAAAGGAGGCTTGCAACGTCGTGAAGGAGCTTTCTTACAACATTCCGACATCATTACGGCGCTGCAGTTCTCCTATGCGATATACAGGGCTCCTATCAGGGCTCGAGGCGCCCCTAGGAGGTAGGGAGTACAAAAATGGCCCTAAATTTATTTATGCGTGAGTGAACTTAAGCTGACCCCGCCAACCATCCTATTTTGTTATTACCGATATCGAATCGCAAACCTTTGTTACGGAAAAATGGAATTTCATTCGGTTTTTCGGTAACCGAAAATTGGCAAAATCAAATTCAAGTGCCAGAAATTATGCCTTGTGTTCGAACAAAATTTCCGCGATTTAAACGTGTAGAAATTCTGTTCCCTAATGCATTATCGTTTAAATTTGGATTATAACAGTGTTGACGAGCAAATTTAATGCAGAAGTGACGTCGCAATCAAATCGGCAAATATTCGTTCTCAAAAAGTTGGGTGATTTTAATTGAATTTTCGGGAACACAAAATGGTTAGATTTCAATCGCAAGCGCTGTGTTCGCGAACAATTTTACACCCAATTTCAATTGACCAAAAAGCGTTCCTAACAAATGTCATGCAAAAATACAAAATAGAATGGTTAGCGGGGTCACTTTAGGTTTACTCATGCATTATTTATACACAGATACTCATGCGTATTTACTGTTTTACACTATATTTTATGAATTTTAAAAGGTTACATGTATCTTGGACATTTCGCCCAAACACTTTACATTTCAGAGCGCGACGGACCCTACAGTTTTGTTCTAGATGTGGAAATATAAGTAACCTGCTTTTTTGTCTTTTCAAGTGTAAGATAAAAACAAAAGGAGCATCTTAGTTACTGATGTCCTCCATTTCTGAGATATTAAGTCTGGGTCCTTCACCACATGTACTGTTATTCCATCATGCATTTTAGGTATTGTATTCATGTTGACAGCACTGTACATGAAGACTATTTCAATGTAATCCTATCGCTGATTGACGAATGTTATCCGCAGTTCAAATCGTCTAGCTTCGTATTTCCATACGAGCGTTTTGACGTTCGCTGGGGTCGAGTATCGGTTATTGATGCGGCGCTTGGTTGTTTTCAACAGCTTCATCGCATTACAGTTGGCCTAACGTCGAGTGCAACAAATGGAAATTGGAAATATTTGCTCAACATCGCCGGTACCGATACTCCGCTTAGAACTAATCGTGAAATAATTGACAGGCTCATGGAACTAGACAAATTCGGTTTAAGTGATGTCCAAGATCAGCGAGAACTATTTGAATACCGCTATCGGAATGGACGGAACCGAATTACGGGAGAACTGTACCGTAAACCGGTGCCGCCATATAATCTAACTATCCATAAAGGAAGCTTTGCCGTGAGTCTACGCCGTGATTTTGTTCATTTTATTTTGCAGTCGCCTATATCGCACGCTATCTACCAATATTTGGCTGATGTGGAAGTACCAGATGAATACTATTTTCCGACGTTGTATCATGGCTACTATCGATCACAGCATACCAGTGATCGGCACCGTCCCGTTCCAGCGCGACCATTAGCACAGCATGCTGCAGCAGAAAATCACCATAAGAGATCATCATTGAAGCAGACAATAGATCCTGATTTGGATAGCACTTACGAATTTTATACCCGCTATACCTGGTGGTATGAGCGAGATGGAAAATGTGGCGATAGCGGATGGAGCTTTGGGCTGTGTTTGTTCGGACCCAAGGATCTGCGATTTCTGCTCGTTAATAGAAGCTCATTCTTTGCTCATAAATTTAGCCGAAAAGGTGGCACCCGAGCATTGGAATGCCTCGAAGATTTGATCGTTACGAAAATGTTTTGGTCGGCACTTTAGTTTGAGTTATATATATGTAACTATTCAGAATTTCAGCAACAAAATCTCCGTAAATAGAGATATAATAGAGATGGAAAATAGCCGGAAGCGCTATGCCTAAACGAATTTCATGACTGATATTTTACACAAGACTAGCCTAGGACGCGGCAAGCTTTTTTAATAGAACAGGCCGTCTTTCGAATTGTTACATCAAAAAATACTAGCGCTGAGCAACTGCATAACGAAATCGATTTTAAATAGCATAGAGCTTAGATGAAAAACTAGGAATACAAGTTTCTACGAATAGTGTTATTCTCTTGCTGTTCAACCACGAATTCATAATATTTTTTGTAAATATTTTATTCTAGATTATTAGCACTTGGTTCAACCAAAAGTGTTTATATGTGAAGAATATGTCACTTCACAGCGATCTAATGTAAACCCGTGTTTAATAACAGGGGCGTTACGGCTTAACATCTTTAACTCGTCGTCACCTGCACACTATTCAGTCATCATACAAAAGTCTCCAAGCTTTGCGATTGAGTGGGTGGGCGTAACTCGATTTTCCACATATCCGAAGGAAGTATATCGGATCCCACTCCGGTTAAGAGCTGGGATCTGTTGAACTGATCACAGTCATCAAACTTATCTTCCTCAAGATTGGCGCTATGGAAATATCCTCAGCACAGAATTGTTGCAGTCTGTGCACGATGACCTGTAGAAACAAAGGGACCAAACGATGTCACCGTACGCGCGATTATATTAGAGTGCTGGGAAGTGTAATCATCTTTGATTATTTACACTTGGTTCACCTAATGCGTGAACCCACTTCAAGTGTGTGCCTAGATGATTCTATTGTCAAGCCATTTCGCGATCTCAAGACCGATGTCCACGCACTAACCATTATTTTATTTTATGTTCGCTAAAACGACTTAGTTGCATGCAGGCGCTGTTAGCGGCATTGTTTTACGATTTAGATTTGAAAGTTTAGTGCCCGCGTATACTTGAAAACGAGATTACAATCCCGTTTTGTAGCATAATTTAATAGTGGCATTGCACATACATATGCAACTCGGCATCTATCTTATGAATGCTAAGGAGCTTGAGAAAAGCGGCAAGTATATGCGTACTGAAATTGTATTCGCATATGAAAGAGCAAACGGTTTGCGTTTGAAAAAATGCGAAAACCGATGGCAGAATTCTGACCGGGATTTTTGCACAATTCAGAATGTGATTCTGACAAATGACAACCATTAGTGTACACACTAAAACTGTAATAACTCATACCAAAACACGACAGGCTAGTTGTATTTTGTGAAAGCCAGGTCGTGTATTTAAGAAGAAATGTGTTTCATCTTTTCCTAACTATAACACATGATCGAATATAAAGGAGTGTTTGTTCCTCTGTGCTTTACATTAAATTGTAGATTGGCACACAGATATCACAAGGGAAATCGCGCCAGAATGTAAGAAATTTTAGAAATCACATATATATGTTGCAAGGCAGAAACCAGATATATAAACTATCTCTAGATGGCACCCGTGCGACCGCTACCCGGGTAGAGCGCTTGTACCTTGTATATATAAAACGTTATCGTGAGCAGGAATCAATTTCATACCAATTTTAAATGAGTAAACTGAGTACACTGTGTAAACTCACTGAGCAAACCTAATCCTAACCACTGAATAAACTCACGGATTCTATTTCGACCTGAGCTAGACATTCAATTCAATTGTCACTAAGTTTCAACCTCAATTCTGCTTTTCAGTAGACGAAAACAATCCGAGCAATTAGCTTATACATCCTCAAGAAATCTTGATATAACTGTGTTCCTCTTTGCTTGAGATTTGAATATCTAATTTTTATAATTATATTTTTGTAATTTTACGTGAGTTATGGTGCTGTGATCGCGAATAAATAAGGCATTACACTAGCTACGGTAACATAAAAGGCAGTCCGGCCTGATTTATAGTGTACCTATACCATTAATACGCATTTTAAATTTTTTTTAAAATTCTTCGGCTAAAAGTATGATTGTTTAGTATCGCATATCCACAATCACCACAAATAACTAATGAAAGCCCAAAATGAAGTTATTACGCTTTATATGGAACAACCTCATAAAATCTATTATATATCAACATTTAAACATTTAACTACTGTATAACTTAAAAATCCATGATTCTATTTCAATCATTAAAATTTCTTTAATTTAGAATAGAATATTTTAAATTTTCGCTGTTTATACTGAATAATATAATGTGTCTAGTTAATTTCAGGGTTTATATTATTTCTATAATGTCTATAGTGTAATTAGATTTCTTGTTACGCTTTCGAATTGTTCTAGTTTAGTTTGTTTCAAGAAAATTACTGACGGAATCTACTTTCTTCACCATAGATGTTTTATTTTATTGCAGACAATTTATTCACAGCAGTCGAAAAACGTTCCTATATCGATTCACTGCCTTTATATATTTTTGCTTAGATAAGACGCTGTATTGGAAGAAATAGGGGAAATTCTGTAAAATTAGGGAAAATTTATAAAATTTTCCCATGTTGGAATACCCAATGCCCCCCGCCTCTAGCCAGGGCAATGTTTTCTATCAGCGATGGAACTTGAAATCTTATAGCATTAATCATACGGTTCCACAACTTGCAATAAATCTACGTTCTGGCCGGATTGCATCACATTCAAACTTTTATACTATGACGCCATCGCCAGTTTCTATCTATCACTTTAAAATTGCATACATAAAACGCAAAAATCATTTCAAGTTGTTTCTACCTAGCATATCATGTTAAGTTACACCACCTATAATTGTTCCTTCAATGACATGACCCAAATGTTATTCTACCTGTATTAATTTTTAAATGTCTGTACTTCTTTTGGGAAACCAATTACGCGGCGACTGTATATATTGTCTGCGAACCAGTTGTATTAGCTGAAATGTGCGCCTCTTACTGTTCGCTCGGTTTGCAAGAAGCTATAATGATCCGAGCATACAGCTCCAAAATAAACTCAATAGCTTATGAAGGTGACTTACACAATGCACCTTACCCAGCACCATTTTTTCTGGCGACCTAGGCATATTTGTATATCAAGAAGAGTAATACAAATTAACGCGCAATGGCGTAATTTTTATTTAGAAAAACTGCACAATATCCAAGACTTTAAACTTAAATTTTGCTCGAAATTATTTGAAACAGCATGCTTGTGCACTAATTCGTTTATAATGCCACGATATGTATTGCTTTCTTTTTATTTTACTCTATTTGTTATCGCTTGTACCAAGATTTTTTTCAAGAAATTTCTAAACTTTCATTAAATTTAATGTTAATTTTTCATGACAATGTGCTTTATTTCACCAATAATTTGGCATTGCTGCGAAATAAATGACCGGTAATTTTCTTAAAATAGAGAAAGCTGTTTTAGTGACGATATATGACGTTTTAATAAACCATATTTTTGGTAACGCTGACCTTGGTGAATTGCCAACACAAATATGATGTCCCGATTAAATCGTTGTCTGATATACACTCTTGTGGTGCTAAATTCAAGAGTTACAAGTCTTCAGAATCCTGCAACGGCGTTTGAGGCGGACATTTTTGATGGCGAAATGAGGGTAAGTCTGAAAATTTGTAACTATTACTCGGATTATCACTGTTGGGTGTCCCCAGCAGGTAAATAGGATACCGCTATCGGGTCATTTATTGTTTTTGCTATTTATAGCAGTTATACCCGGTTGAAAATTAAGAATATTATTCCAGGCCGCGTAGCAGGTACTGCAGAGTCTATCCCCAGTTCTAAAAAAATCAACTAAAGTGTGATGATAGCACTGTTGCTATGATGTAGCACTATTACATAACTATATTACAAAACGGCCATACCTTAGGAACATACATGCTCATAGAAGGGTGAGCGGTTACCCCCTTTGAGGTTCCGACCCCCAACCCCCACCTACTACTACCCCTCAAGGTTCAGCTACCCAACCTTTACCCTAGAGGTGCCGTAGGCTTAGTATCCATAGTTGTCTTTTGCGGCATCCCACCCTCCTTCTCCCTTCCTCGATGCCTACAGCCTCTAACACCCCCTGGGACTTCTCGCCTCGGAGGGCATGGCTATCCCCGGGACTTTGGACCTCAGTCCATGTGTCATCAGGAAATAAAGAACAGCTCTCCTCCACTATTTTACATTCGATAAGTTTAAAGGCTGGTGCATAAAGATTAGTACAGTTGTTGCTAATGTCTCTCCAGTCACAATCAACGCTTAAACGAAGTCCATTTTAAGCCTAACTTGAAATTATCTTGATATTATCATGCATAACATGATAAAACCGATTTCATCAGAATTTTCGCATGGTTACAATTTGCATATAAGACACCTGCACTCAAGGCGATCTCACCAATGATCCTACTTTGAAATAACCGATATCGAATCACAAATCCTTGTTACTGGAAAATGCTGAATTTCAATCGTATTTTCGCTAACTAAATATTGTCAAAGTCAAATCCAAATGCCAAAAATTATACCTTGCACTAACAGAATGTTAGCGATTCTCAATTTGCAGAAATTAAAAATGTCTATTAAACTTGCTTAAGATCATTTAGTGTTTTAGAATAAATTTAATGTAATAGTTATGTCGCAAGGAAGTAGGTCCTATAGTTAAGCTTTCGATGTTCGCGAATGACACTAGCTTAGTTGAAATTCCATTAATTTTAGTTCTCAAAAATTTATATAATTTCAGCCCAATTTACGAGAACGCAAAATGGCTCGATTTTAATCATAGCGTACAGTGTTCGCGAACTATTTTATGCCGGATATCAATTGACCAAAAGCGTTCCGGAAAAAATTTTCTACGAAATTACGAAATAGGATGGCCAACGGGGTCACGCTAAATTTACTAACGCATAAAGCTTAACAAGCATAATCATATTCACATTATTATTTAAACTAGTTCCCTTAAAAACGCAGTCTTGAAAGAAAACCCAACGATCCCATTGGAGCATCTAGTGTCCTAGGTGACGGTTAGCAAACACCTCTATTAGCCACGCGTAACCACTGGTTACACGTGGAGTCAATAATGGAAGTAACAACAGACTTAGCACGACAACTTTCATTTCGTCGAGTTGAAACAGTCGCTCCATCGCTACAACACGGATACTAATTAGTTTTTCTTATTGTTGTCGTCGTTGTTGTTCATGTATAAAGGCCGTTGATATTAGTTGGTTTGACATGGACAAAAATAAACAGAATACCGCACCTTCTACCCATTAGCATCCATTGTGTTCAAATGAGACAAGCGCACATTACGAACATTTGTGTTATCTGAGTTCGTCGTATAATGCCTGTTTGCACTTGCATTGTTATTCGATCGCTTTGCAAGGAACCGAGTGATAGCTCCTAGATGCGTCAGTTGTTTACGCACAAAACTATCATTTATACAACCCGATTTAGATTTCTGGTGCCGATATTCACTTTGTCAAACATTGCACGGTGCACAAATTAATTCATTATTAACATTATTAACAACACATTATTAACATGGCGGCACGGCAGTAACACAGTGACTGCAGTACCAGAAGTAGAAACTCAGACAATGCTAAACTTAATATGATATTGCTTACAAATGAAGGATATTCGACATATGCGAAATTGAACTGTTTTCGGTTAGCTCCTTTAGCAAGCTCTAAAATAGTCAATTTTGAAGACACAGTAACACTTTTGTGAGCGTTCGAGTCACTCCGACAGGGCGGCTTGAAAAATTTCTACCGTCATATTACAGATTTTTTTGAATGTCTAGTTATCCAATGGTGCCGAAATGTTCCGATCATTTTTCGAGAAATGTATGATTTATACATACATTAATGTGTAAAATGGGTATTATGGTGTATGGGCCAAATAGGTTGCTGTATCTTAAAAATCTTGGCTACGGAGGTTCCCGAATAGATCCTAAATTAACAGAAATGAAATGGGTTGCACAAAAAATTCGAGACAAATTTCAGAAAATTCTTCGTAATCGAACTGGTTTTCCTACGATAGCCCGATTTAGGTTCGTACACAATGTTGGTACTTTTGTCAAAATCAGGAATTAAATCATGCAAAAATTGGCGTCCACGTTTCTGTCATCGATATTCGCAGTTTAATGATCGCGAACATGGGATATGTAATGTACCAACGGAACTTGCATACACATGCATTTTTGCATTTCGTACGCTTACTCCTGATCATCAAATATATATATATTGAGTCGGACAGCTATGTTCGCGATCTACATGTGTATTATAAAGTCTAAGTTTAAGAATAAGCATAAGTCTAATCCTAACCTTTGGACTAAACCTAAAACACAGCCTAAACATAGTTTAGGCTAACAAAATTTAGATTTTTATCCTATTGTGATTTCCCTCACTGCTGCAGGACAACACTTGACAGGTTTTAAAATTCCTATATCTACTATTCGTTTTCTCGTACGGTACTGACAAACACTGTACTCACGAGTAATGTAGTTGATTAAGCAATAACAATAGGCACAAACTGTAATTTTTAAACAGGATTCACATTGAAACGCATGGTGATGTATTAATTTAGTTGAAAAACGATTAAATTGTACGAAATTGTATAAAAGAAAGTCTGATAATAAAATTTTTCTAACAATTTTGAAAAAAGTTTTGTTGAGATTGCACGAAATTGGCAACTTAGCGCAGTTCGGTGAATTTGTTTGAACATGCAATTAACAAAATAATAAAGTTTCATGAATTGGCTGGATAATTCAGACAAAATTGCTAACTGGTGTACTTTTTAGAATCGTGTTTGAATTGTTGGCGGAAGATAAGAACTGGTTGGCTCTCACTGAATACTCAAGCTAATAATTAAGAGTTTTCGTAGATTGTTATGTCTTCTGATAATGGCTTCAGCGAGGTTTCCACGTGTACCACGGCAGAAGAGTTGAATCATTCGTTAAGTATTACTGCTGTAATTACAACCGATCTCACCCCGGCTGTCCCATTACCGGCATCAGTTATCAACAAAATTGTAACTCTATGTAGTCTATTCAAAAAAGCAACATCGTCACAATGGCGATCAAACTCAAACTGAAATGGTTAACTCAGCAATCCAATCAGTCGCAAAATTCAGCTTTATACAGCGTCCGGGAATAACGCAACTACGATAAGGCTCAATTTAATTAGCATAGTGTATGTACTAAAATCGGTACCACAATATTTCGTATCTGTGTGGTATATTGTCGTCCAACAAAGATTAGTTTTCCTCACAACTTGATTCCCAAGGACGTTGCGGTGTGGTGTAGTAGACTGCAAGAAGCACTAGCAGATCTCGACTCGGCCTTTGTGATTCTAGATTTACAGCTTAACAGTTCCATTGACTTATTCATGTATATGTCGAACGTCCTTGCTGCAAATCGACTGCTCCTGTTTAATGGCTGCACTGCATGTATCTATGGAAGTTCACTGTCATGCGTATCAACATGCGTATGGCTGTTTTCACATTGTATCCGATCTGATCTTACATGATCCAATCGATACTGTTAACACATGGGCATTTTTTATTACCGGATGATGCGATGCGATATAAACCACGCGCAACATACCGACAGTATAACGTTTTTTCTATATTATATCGTTCTCGGAAAGCGATGTCATCACAAATTGGATCAGATAGCATGGTATAAAATAGAGTCAAATTTATAGGACACAAGTTGGACGCAGATTTAGTCGAGGTATCGTTGTAAAGCAGCTACACCGCATCTATATTTTATTATGATTAATTAAAACGATTTCTTCTTGTTTTGTCGAGGTTTTGTTCCCACTTTTATATATTTTAGACTCAGCATGTTGAAACCCTGCTAGAAGCAGGGTTTAACAGGGCTGAAATTTCGAATAGCGATAGAAAAATGCGACTTGTCCAAGAAATGTTAATAGACGAAGCTGCCGCATCGTTACCGGTTAGTTGGATATTGGCCTTGAGAATTTTTGCTTGGCTCCCCGGTTCGCATGTCGGTGAAGTTTTATTATACTTAGCAGGCCATTCAGGCAGTTTAAAAGTTCTACTTATAAGGAAGTATAGAGAATCGAATTCAGAATTTTTTGTATTTTGAAGTTATATTGGAGGAATTTTGATACTTCTAAGGATTATACGTAGAATTTCATACAAAGTACTCAGAGTCTTCTGGATCCTGAAAAACCCGGATTGAATTTTTTAGCTATGGAAAAGCGGCTACGACCATCTAAGGCCGACGCAAATGCAACATATCTTATAGGTTATCTAGCATGTTAATGTATAGAAAATTGATTTAACTATTATAAAAATAAGCAGTAATATTAAACTCAAATAAAGTTTAATTATTCACAGTTTCCAATGTAGTCTTTTTGCACTTGTTTTTCGCAAAAGATGTAATTGTTGAGAGCGAATGTTGTCGTTATGGTAACTGCATTGTATGTCGCGTTTACCACAGTTAATATCTCCTCAAAACAAATTAGTTTGGATTTCAGCTGGAATCAGCATTTATTAATGAGGGACATCTAACCCACTCTGACGCCCACGGGGGCCCGTATTCTTAAAATTACCCTCTGGTAGTTTTCACTTGCGCATAATTTTATCCTATCCTTATCTCTATGCCAAACTTCCGCATTCTTAAGTTAGAGTAGGGCTAAGAGTAAAAAATTTAGCGGAGGGTACTGTTTCTATGTAGAATGATTCTGAATGTAGAGACTGACAAGTTCAACATGCGTTTCAAAAGCTGTCAAACCCCAACAGTTTCAAGATAGATATCTAAATTGTGTTTCAGCGTGGATCAATTTATGTATTCAATTTAAATCTTATCAATACACTGTGCTCCGAAATGTAGTTTTATAAACTTTTATATTAAACAATATTGCCGAACGAAACTATTTTACAGCAACATAGACTGAGCTTCTACTGATTACAGCGCTAATGCAAAATGTTATTAGAACAGCTATTTTAACTCGGGAAGAATTGACATATATCTATGTAATTTTTAACATTTCATGCTTTCAAGGATTGGCGCATATCGATAAACACATTTGTCTCTAAACGTGTCTCTCGTCAGATCAATGTTAAACAAATTCGCTTTGTTGAAAAAAGAATTAGTGAGAAGCTTAAAGTTACCGTCTATTAACATCACAACAAAACGGATTTAATTTTAGTATTCACAGGATGCATCATTAAAACACTTATATTAAACTACCAACCTCTAAGCTAGGAAATAAAGCGTTTAAAAAGCTAACTAGGGACCAAGTTGTTTGAAATTTCGTTACAATTTTAACCTTAATTTATGAAATTTTGCGTTCGTTTAATCTCAGCACGAACAGCGATTAAAATACATGAAGTCGATGGAACAGTCAAAACCACAGCAACTGATCAGGTATTTAATTTAATCTGTCATATTATGTATAGTTTAAGTAAGTGCATACATGCTGGCAGGTGCCATATATTAATTTATCTCTAGTTTTATAGCTAACATGTTAGTTCAGGACATCACAAATACGACAGCCGTAGAATCCGAATTCATAAATTTTGGTATCTGGACCATTGATATAAGCACTACGCTTAATTTTAAATTACACGCAGACTCCTGTTTCCAGGACCTGAGTTACCACCAACAAAATCTATTAAACATTAAACACTACCAAAATGAGACTAACCGGAAAATGTATTATTTATCGTCTTATAAATGCTAGTGCTCGCTACACATAAAATTAATTCCATCGGTCACCTTGGCATAACTAAATTCGATCATAATTGCAGGACTGATGTTCCTAGAAGGTTATGTTTAAAAAGCCACATAAGAGCCCTGAATTTGGTTTGAACGGTAATTATGCGGGAACTACGATAAAATATGTACATAGATATGGTAAAACTAAAAATTATTTCAATTTGGATTCTCGATTTAAAATGAGTTTGTTTTAAATTCAGTTCCTGTAAGATTATATGAAATCCATACCGTTTTGAAACGACTGTTTTTAAATCAGCTCTTTTTAAAACGACTGGTTATAAAACAACTCGTTTTGAATTGACTTTTGATGGTAATGTTGAAACCAGTTTTATGATAAACACATACTCGTAATGCTAATTTGATTGATGTGAGCGGTTGGATTTAAGTACACTTAGTTAATAGTATGACAGTGGTATCTCGACTAAAATTCATTATACTTAAGTGGAATCAAATCTAGTGAAACCTCATCAACAAATGTGAAATTAAAATTAGTTCTCTTTATGAAAACGAAATCAAAACCACTCAATTAAAATCGAATAAAAATAAAAGTGATATAACAAGAAATGAGATTGATTTCGTCTTTGATTTTAAGCGCTTACACCATGGTTGTTGTTTTGTCAAAATCACTAACTGAAGCGTTCAATAATTAGCGTCCACAAAGCAACGTCCGCTACACGCAGTAAACCGAATGTAAGCGGCGGTTCCGTGCTGTACGAACGTAATTTGCGTACGAGCTCATTGTACCATTTCCCGCGTTTATGAAATGAAATGCTGCATTGGAGAGGTGTGCTCGCTTCCTGTGAGCGTACCCGACCAAGAAACGCGATTATGAAGCAGTGATGAAATTGCGATCTCCTGAATTGCTAGCCGAACACCCCATCGTGTTTTATATCGTGGTTGTGTGCTTAAAAATATCGATTTTAAGATTGCGGGCTAACTTGACGAAATAACATCCAGATTTGCGCATCTACTAAAAAGTACTCATTAGATTTTATAACAACGGATGTCTATGTGTTGCACTTTTTCGTTTGGCATTAGTAAATATGTGCACTGAAACCATGATCAACAGAAAATCAAAAATACTGGGGTCAAGCTCACATATAGACCCCAAAACCTGAGGGTACAGACTACGCCTCTCGAAAAGCTTACAAGTCGTAACTTAGGGACATAAAGCCGAAAACGACATGATATGTTTAACGTGGATTACCATTTGAGACGAGGAAATGTCAAACTTTTCTCATAAGCTCTCTTGGCTTTATCCTCGTCTCATTTCTGGAATCAAAATTAACTGACATACCCATTTTTGTCGGTAAGTAGTTTTAGGTGAACCCCTCCGACCTTTTGTCTGTCTAACCAGCCCCAGTTTTGATGAGAGTCGGTGAAAACTGTGATTGTTCAACCGATACGACCCTCAAAATTAGGTGTATCAGACATACCGTCCTACAAATCCCGGAAATCAATATTATTCTCTTACAAACAAGGTGTTAAATGTATTGGGTCCTCAGAAATTAATGGATAGAAAGCAAAAACGGCCGTGCCATCTAATACGGCTGACATTAGATTGCAGGGAAGTGTCATACTTTTCCCTTATAAACTCTTAAAATACTAAAATTAATACGTTCTAGTTTAGCTCTAGTAACATTTCATTATTAACGTTACCGCAACATAATGCACATAACACTTTTTAGAAATTTATCTTTGATGTATTACCATGCATATTAGCTTCAATAATAGTTAAATCAGTTCATTTTTCATTTCTAGGACACAGTATGACCTAAACACAGACGTTAGCGGCAATACAGACAATCGGCAAACGTTGAGTGCATTTGAAGACGATATACTTCTAACACCGGACCAAGTCAATCGGCTTTACCAAAGTGTCAAAAATCGACTACACACAAAGTTTGGTTCCAGGTAAGACTTTGTCATGTTTCCTGATTAGTCATAAAATAAAAATTTTTTGCCCTCTGGTATATATTTTATATTCTCTTATTTGATTTTATACATTTTTAAAAGATGCCCCAAAAGAAAGGAAAACTGTTTGGCATGTCATTAGTCAACAACAACCTTAGATAATATTATGATTTTAGTGGTTATAGACAAGCATACATAGATATTACAAGCTATATGGCTATTTCGCGCCTTTATCATAGCGACAAAGCTGTAGCAGTAAGGATGTACTTAAAATTCAAATAATTGGACTGAAGTTATTCGCTCATGGCGCCATTATTGGTCTTTGCCAGCCCCGAGCAATAAATACATTGCTGCTCTTAATTGAAAATACCGTGCTACTGGATCAGTATTGGACTTATCTAAACCTGGTCGCCCACGCACGGCTACTGGGAATGACAATATTGCTATTGTCTCAGACAAACTTGCCAAATCGCCGCGCAAATCAATTTGTCTTGCTGTCGATGCAAGCTGGACTGTGGAGGATGAGTCATCATCGAATCGTCCAGGTGTTAAAACTAAAGCCATCCTGTCGGCAGTTAATACAACAAGTAAACGAAGATGGGTTTGAACGCCGGGCGGAGTCTGCTGGAGAATGGTTGGCATGACGATGATCTGCAAGCAGCTGATCGAGTTGTTTATTCCAACGGAAATCGACACAATTGTGTTTACTGGACCAAGAAAAATCATCACTAAACAATTAAACACCTGCCCCAATGGGCTTGGACTGACTGTTTGGATGGGCACGCACTCAGGAAGTTTCATTGGCCTTTCTTCTTTGACAAAACTGTTCAGATTTGTAAATCTGGATGGATAATTTTTGGCCCCAATTTTTGACTGTAGTAGGAGGGGTGCGACAAATTTTTGTTCCAACAGAACAAAGCGCTCGCTCATTATGCCAAGTCAGTAAGAGAATGGTTGGACGTCAATTTTCAGGATCGTTGGAATTTTCGACGTGCAATTGTTTAGTTGTCTGCGCGTTTCCCGGATTTGACATGTCCGAATTTCTTTCTCTGGGATGAACTGAAAGATAAAGTTTACGGAAGGAAGCGTAGCACTCTTGAAACAACGTAAGAACTTCATTGAAGAATAACTTGGTCAGATTGACATCGAACTGTTTCGAAAAATATGCCGATCTGTGCGACTTCGTCTTGAAGAAATAGTCAAGGGTGGAGTAGCCCAGATGGTGCTGCAAGGAACTTTGTTAATTTTGTAAGCTTATGTTAGTATTATTTGCAATAGACATTTTGTGCTTGTATCATTTGCGGTTCAGATGCTACAAGGCCCCAAAGTGTTTCCTTACTTCTGGAGCACCGTATAATTATAGCTTCTTGTTTGTACTAATTTAACGGCTATTAAATATCCTCTTGTTTGTATATTATGCATCATTTACAATAAGATGCGTGCGCATGGTCCTTATTATGTCACGCGTTCAAATGGTGTAGCTACTATGTCACGCACACAGTACAGCTCGACATTAAAATTTTGAATGGCCTAGCTAGGCTATGCATTTGTCATCGAGTGTCCAGCCGGACTGTACTTTTGTCACGAAGCGTTAAGCTGAGCCCTATAACTTAATCCAGAGACTATATAGTCCGCGAAAAATACGTTTTATTATACGTATCTAAATAATGCAACAAAACCGGCATACAGCTTAAAACGTTAATTGTATACATTAAAACAAACATATAACTTAGAATTAATGTCAAAATACTATAGAACAATATGCTATTACAATACGCACAATACTAAATAAAATTTCTAAATTAACAGTTCAGCCGGACGCCCCATTTGACACGCAGAGCCTAGCTAAGCTCCCTGTTTGTCACAATTAGTCTAGGTAACCAATAAAAATGTACCATAGTAGTCCAGCTAAGCTATAGTTTCACCCGGACTAGTTGAGTTGGACGCGTGACATAATTTGGCCCTGGCGTACGCATCTTATCCGTAAATTATGCATTAAATTATCTTACTTGTATTTTATAATAGTTTTCTAATTTTCTATCTTCCTGTCTCTCTGTTTTATATCATCTTTTTGCATTTTATGTCCTCTCATTTCTGTTTTATATAGTTTGGTTTGAATTTTTTTATATTATACCCTCTTGTATGAATTTTGTATTATCTTGTTTTATTCTATATCCTGTTGTTTGTATTTTATATCCTTTCGTTGGTATTTTATATGAGGCTGTGTCTTATGGCGTGTTCACACGCTCAAACTTTGTGCTCAAATTTTGATCAAATTTTTAGTTAAATTTTGATCAAATTAAGGTAGCTTATTTGCATTTTTTGCAAGTTTGAACGTGAAAACACTGTTCAAACTTCTCATGTGTGTTTCTGTAGCCAATAATGGACGAGATGTATTACCTGAAAAAGTTTGAGCTCAAATTTTGATCTGAAATTTTGAAATATCGCAATTTTCATTTAAAAATTGCCGTCAAATTTTGGTCAAAAATTGATCAAATTTTTAGCTCCAATTTTGAGCTCAAAATTTGAGCAAAAAGTCTGAGCATGTGAACACACCTTTACTTTCATTTTTGTCTTTTTATCCGCATGTATTGTGTACATAAGCTTGTTTGTATTTTATATATTTTTGTTTGTGTTTTATATCGTTTGGATTTTATATCCTGATCGTGTTTTATTTCGTCTTGTTTGTATTTTATATCCGCATGTTTAAATTACAATGCCACTGTTTTAGGAGACGCAAGCGTAAACTAACAAAGAAGCTTGACAAACGCTGGGCAATGCCAATTCACTACGAAATACATCGTTCAGGTAATTGGATTTTTCGTTATATTTTCAACGCGACTTTTGCAGTAGAACAAGGACGGTTCTACAATCAAGACGTATCCGCTTATAGCAAGTAGTAGTTAGTATAAACGGGAACGGGATTTGTGACATTGGTGGAGCGTGGAGTCACATATGTACACGACTCCTGGGTTACTGTCATGGTCGGTATTATGCCAGACTTGGTCTTTATTGGGTTCTTATGTATATATTATATAATGATTACTACATATATTATAATCAATATATGCTGATTTTCTATTCATTTTTTATATATGTTTGATATGTAATCATTATACAGGTTGGTATATAAATATATGTAACTATAGTAAATTCGATATTACAACTCTTCATATAGTGTATACATAAAGTGCAGTAACTATTTTGGTGCTTGAAGAATACAAGGCGCCCAACGCTTTGATGTCATGTATTTTCAATGCTTCAATTTTAGCCACAACTTTTTTGAAAATTACAATATTCGGTATAATGCGTGAGTCCACTTTAGGTGCACACACCAGGGTTGTTCTTTTGTCAAGTCAGTTCGTAAATCGGAAATCGTAAAAGCTATGATGAACGCGAACAAACCACGACTTTCCCTTATGTACACGCACACGATTTGCGATGCAGTAACGCGTAGGCACTGTTCGTGGTGTATTTGTGTATTGTAGAATGCGAAAAAAGATTGGTAATCGCGTTTTGACTTGTACGCGGTCAGCAAAATACGGTGCTAAATCGCAATATAGTCAAATCGACAAGCGTGCGCGAGCGCAAATTCTATTCGTACATCGCAAAGACCGTGTACGCGTTCATCAAAAATGCGAATAAAAATTGCAAAAATGTGACGAATATAAATGAAAAAATTGCAATTCTACATGAATCAATTCGTGATTTTGAAAAAAGAATAAGCTATGCGTACGCACATAATCTGGATTCTCACATAAGCCCATTGACTGCTACCCACATTGCGGCAAGGAATTAATGTTCATCGAGTACCAGCAACACAAATTTAGTAAACGCTTGAGCCGTGATGACATTGTAGTCTAAAATCGATTCAACAGTGGGCCAACGAAGTTCGATAGTGAACCAATTATATATTATGATGATGGGTATGTTGCTTCAAGAAAATATGGAAATGAGAGGAAAATAATAATTGAATTTGACGGCTGTTACTGGCATGGGTGTCCGAGATGCACTAAACTCCCAAATGAAGAACAACAGCCACGCCATCAAGACAGTGTTCGCAAAAATAATTTTCTTAAAACTCTAAACACGAGCTTTTTATCGAAAATAAGTGTTAATTCTAGCGGTACATTGATGAAAATATTGCTAAATTAGAATGGCTAGACTGTGTGGAAATGCACGCTAAATCTAGTTTCAATGACCAGATCAATGTGTATGCAAAAGTTATCGTATCGCACATTATGGCAGCAACGTGTTCGGAATTACCGAATCAGACATCCATATACCATATTGGAATATGGAAGCAAGAAAAGTTCGGGATTAAATGCAAGAAGACTTTAATTGCTTTTTTAAACATATGAATGTCCCATTCTTCAAACCGGTTGCATATTTTAACGGCTTCTAACAAAGAATCTACGTCTAAATTGCCATACCATAATAACATATCACCCATATTTTGATATTTATCTTAATTCATTATATCTCGCACACCGACGTAGTCATTAGGATACATGCATACTTGGCAAAGTGTTCTGTAAAAAGCATTTGTTTTCAGGCAACGCCGTTTGTTCTAACTGATCCAAAATTTTAATCTCTCGGACGGCCAGTAGCCTTTTGCTTGAAGTAAATTAAACGCCTTTGAAAATTTACCATAACTTGTTGCTAGACTTTTAGTTAGGAAAGTAAATTGTATGTTGCTTGCATGATTACGCTGTTATATTTTCGTTCTACATTTAGTATTTTTTGACCGCTATAAAACAAATATGAAATATAGTATTTAAATTAAACTTATATTTAATTTTGTACTGTGAAGTCCAAGAATTATAATTTATCGCTGCCACGTGTTCAGCTTTTGGAAATGTTTTTTTTTCAATTTCGTTGTTTCATGAACTTTGCCTTGACCTATTTTAAATTGCAGATATTCAAAATCCTATTGTCTCTTTGCACGATTATATTCTTATTAAAGTGGACTGTGGAGATTACATCTTTATTCTATGTCATTCAGCATGTCTTTCTATTAGTCTTAATAAATCATTTGCGGTTTCACTGATCTCTGTTAGGTAACTACGCACTGGCGCTAAAATTTCTTTGGCTCTCCAACGAAGCACATCGGATATGTGTATCCTGGAAGGTTACTTGCAACGGAAACGCTAGCTGTAATTTATTTCTTTAAGCAGATAAGTTTGCGGTCTTGTTCGTCAGGCAAAGTTATGTTGGGCAAAAATCTGCCTTCGAAGTCATAGGTTGCCCTTACCGATAAAGCGGCACATCATAACCTTCCGACAGTTCTTGATGTATTGTCTTGGAATATCTATATCCGCCACCTTTATATGCATTCTGTTTTTCCAACCCATCGCGCCTTAGCATCTGACTATTGTATTTGTCTGGTCTGGTCCACAATTTATCGCAATTTAATTATCGCTACGATTTATTACACATCGGCATATCCGATATGTAAGAAAAATGCTCTTGGTAAATGTTTAAATTCATTGTCTTGTAATACACTCCACGTGATTTATGAATAAGTGTAACAGTTGGTATGCAGCTTTCGCAAATTAAAGTCATTGTCTGTCAGGCTTGCTATCATATCACCATTGCCCTTGTATAGCAAGTTGTCTCTATCGCCAACTGCCGCGTCCGCGATAAACACGCATATCATCATGGGATTTACTTCTTCCACTTCTTCATCTATTTTAGACGCATTATGGGCGCATTAATGTCGTAGTCATCGTGTGCAGGAATATGCTGCGTTTGACGATCATCGTATTTCTTCACACACGTATGTAAAATACGATCACTATCCTGAGAATTGGAATCCTGTTCAAACGCGTATACAGCAGTATCGAGTTTGTAAATGTGTTCCAATTGCATTAGATTTTCTTGCCAAATGCCATTAAACTCAGCAATACATTGAGATTCATGCAAGTTTTGATATTGTTCCCAATTGTAGCTTTCAAATTCTATATGATTGTGGGTTTTTATGTCCGTTTATAACCCCAACACATCAAAAAAGCGCAATTTATCAGTATAAGGAATGTAAAAATTGGTCTTTATCTATGGAAAATATGCTTTTATTCTTATCAATGTAGTTGAATAATTAAATAGGGCATGCAATCAGTGCGTGCTTAGTTTATTGTTTTGTTAAATTATATACTACAACATTTAGTTCTATGACGCTGCTGACTAGCTCATTGAAGACTATCCACACCGCCTACCTTGTTGATGAAGGTGTTAAAGTTTTTTTCTTTTAGCCACCATCATTGTGTCGTACGGCTGGGTATTGTTGCTGTTGTAAAAGCAGCCTTATTCCTGGGTCGTGGCATGAAGATTGAGACCAAATGATGTCGACCACTCTTTTAGATTTCTGTAGGTTATATATCCGATTAACTCCTGGTTTTATCTTGGTTTCGCTCGTATTTTTCAAACGAATTATTGAATTTGTCTTGCAGCTTGCGCCCGCGTTGATAGTGAGTTTCAGTTTGATACCGTTTCATTCTAACCATTTCGTCTTTTCCGCTATGCAAAAACAGAAATTTCGCCAAAAGGTTGTTTACAAATGAGATTGTTTGCTATAATTGTTGAGGGAATCTGCGAAGCTTCGCAGGATTATATCATTGCGTCCATAGGAACCTTCGTCTTACCATGTACTAAGCCTAGATGACAATGGAGTGTATCCAAGTGACTGAATAATTTGTCGCACTTTTTGCACTTATTCGGTTGTGTCATGTGCCGTTGTTTGCTAAGTCGATGCCGTAAAAGATTACGATTGTTAGACAGTTGAGGACCACTACATTGCATCCATACTCCGTCTGGAAGTAACGGCTGAATATTTTGAAGAAAAATGCTTTTTGTATACAATTTTGTTTTGATGGGTTAATAATAAGAATATGAGAGGGAATTGCTTATTGTTTCATGAGACTTAATTAATGTAACATGATATTATATATTTATTGACTATAATATGGAAATCGGTTCGATCCTTTTATGTTGATGAAAGAAATATCTTCAACAGAAACAATTTTATAATAAAAATAATATATCAGTTATGGCTCTGCAGCCTAAATCTTTGGCGTTGAAAGAATAGTTACGTGTGGTAACTGCAGGAAAATAAAAAAACATTGAGAATGCAGATATATGTTCTTTGAACATCAGAACAATTTTCTTTGATAAACTATAAAACTTAAAAGAATTCCGAGAATAGGTGTTTAGTGAACAGACTTGTGAACAGACATAAGGTACAGAACAATCTCTAATGTGGCCATTTTGCAATTCCAAGACGCTATTTTGCTCAATTTTTACCAGTGTAGTGATGATACAGATACCACTAAAGCAATCTGGGAGTCGACCATTTGTGGCAAGAAGTGTCTATACAATAAAACTTGCATGAATTTGATGCCAATGCTAAGTTTTTGGTTTTATAAAAATCTTCATTAAGTGTAAAACTTTAAAGAAGTGGGGGAGGGCTCTGTTAGCACATTTATGAAGATATTATGAGAACAACTTTTAATGATAAGAGTTGTTTTGCAAAATTGGGATGAATACGCGAAATCCCTGTTTGATAATAAAGCAAACATTCAGTGGTGATAATTAGCGCCTTTCAAAGAAGTTTCGTTGTCAGAGGCACAGAAGAATTTCGGCTATGACCTGAAAAATCTTTATACATCAAAAAATGGTTTTTATGCATACTTAATATTTATTTGAAAATGAATGTAGACGCCATAAGTTGTGAATAATTCTTGGATTTGACCAATATTGTCAATAAGAAGGAAATTTTTTGAAATATTTTAGACCAAAAGTTTGCAACATTAAATACAATACATATCTGCACAACAGATTATTTTATTGTCTTGGATAGAATTGAGATTATTTTTCAACCTCGGACGATATATTTTGGCATATTGCAATAAATATATATGCTGATTATATATAAAATATACCAATTATATATTACACAGTCTATGTACATAAAAACTACTAAAGACCAGCCATGTAGAACTTGTACACATCAATAACCCACATAAAAGAGACCGTATACTTATCTATGTCTCAAATTCCCCCTTACATGACTGCAAGTGTAATTGAACTGTAAAATTTAGGATGGATTTGGTAATAGAATAATGTTGTAAACTTCAGCTTAATCGGATCAAACCAAACGGCTCCAAATGTTTACCTTTGAATCTCTAATGAAATGTACTTTAACAAACTCGATTCATTAGTAGAAGCAAGAGTCGATTATAAAAAAATTGTAGAACAGTATGACTCTCGGTCATCCCATTGTGTTTAACCTTAGCCGGTGACACGATCGATTTTCGGCTCCCAGCCACAAGGATTTTAGGGAGTACCCCAAGGTTCTTTGTGGTAATCAGTTACTCTCCCCCTCCCCCAGTTTTTAGGAGTAGCAGCTATCTTGTCGCTAACAACCAATCGAATAAGAGCAGGGAGACCAATCCCTTTGGGAGCAAGGGGGGGTGAGTCGAAAAACGGCCACATCATCGGATAAGGTATAAATACGAGGGTAAATTTCCGCAGAAATTAATTTCATAACTCGTTGTAAAAGCAAGAGTTGATCCATTTTTTACTGGAGTGCTATATAAAAATCACCTACACTTGGCCGAGCCGGCAGCGGATATTAGTTTGGTGAAGTGTATGACACTCATCAGCCTAACCACATCGCTCCGAAAAATATTCATGTAGCATTTCCTGGATCTCATTGAAGGGAAACTGTGTTCGTTCTCCAATTATTTTATGGTGAAATTTTGTCACACATCACCATATGTTTTTGTTGAGGACATTTCATTAGAGATTCAAAGGTAAACATTTGGAGCCGTTTGGTTTGATCCGATTAAGCTGAAGTTTACAACATTATTCTATTACCAAATCCATCCTAAATTTTACAGTTCAATTACACTTGCAGTCATGTAAGGGGGAATTTGAGTACATAGATAAGTATACGGTCTCTCTTATGTGGGTTATTGATGTGTACAAGTTCTACATGG